>JBBPUH010000001.1:0-157215 GCA_038094555.1 Boletus aff. phaeocephalus
CCACCACCGCCCCACCGCCGACCCCATTCCGGGCCAGCATATTCCGCCCGTTCCTGCTCGTCGGCACCGTCTCTCTCGGCACATACACGGCTGGCGCGGTCTTCCCCCATCCTTATTTCACCTTCGTCGCGCCCCGACCTGCCCCCGGCCCACCTCCGGACCCCGACTCTGACGACTCTCTAGCCTATACCGCCGACCTCGAGCGGACCCTCCAAACCCTACCTCTCCTCCAATCCCTCCGCGCCGCTCCCGATGCCGACGACTGGTATGAGGTTCGTCCGTACAAACATTTCCCGGAAGAACGGCGGGTAAACAACCTCTCTGCTGGCGCACTACGGGGACCGGGAAAGCTGGCTCTGATGCCAATGGTAAGAGCCCGATGGGACGAGACGGAGGCAATAGTGATCATGCACGTGGGGAGGGGATTGTGTGGACACGACGGGATCGTCCACGGTGGCTTGCTCGCAACGCTTTTAGACGAGAGCCTAGCGAGAACGGTGTGTAGGGACGGTGTGTGACGTTGACCTTCGGTCTCTTATCATGGACAGGCGATCAATAATCTACCCGACAAGATTGGCGTTACCGCGAAGCTGTCTGTCAGTTACAAGGCTCCGACGTTTGCAGACCAGGTAACACACTTTCTTTGTGTCAGACCCTACTTTACAAACCTATCCTCGTAGTTCATCGTAATCAAGGTTCGTCTGGAAGAGAAGAACGGCCGCAAGACCACCGTTTCTGGACGCGTCGTTGACCTCAAAGGCAACCTCCTGGTCGAAGCCAAGTGATGCACCTTTCCTTTTTGCCTTGATGCTCGTATTCATGTGATCGCACTAGCGCCTTGTTCGTACAACCAAAGTACTCAAAGATGCTCAGCACCTCTGTCGTCAAGAAAGCCATAGGCGAACCAGAACCAAGGAAAAAGGATCCAGTATTGTTGGAGGGTACTACTCCACCCGCAGCTAAATCATAGATCTGTGAGGGTATATCCACTTTTGTGGCTGTTTTCGCGCCATAGAGAACACATGGAGGACACTATCAGAGCCCTATATCTATTACATATCGCATGTACTTCAAATACCCCACATAATCGTGGCTTTTGATTGATCGATCCGGTCATCGATCATGCTATCGGAGACTTATTTGTCGAAGGAAACAAATTCATGAGTATGTTTGAAGTACTTGAGACTGCGCGCCGACCGGTTGACCCGTCATCGTGACGTATCTACGAGTGAGCGTCGGATACACAACGTTAATTCTTACTTGACGACGTGAACATGTGCTGGTGGACCTCAAGCTTCCAGTGTTGGAAAATAAGCGAATTTATCGGCTCCATCTCACGACCTGATAATGCAAATGCACAATATACCCGGCTTCTAATCACAGGCTCCAACGTTAGATACATGTCATAACTTGCATCCAAGTCTGCTAGTAGGGTGAATCATCCATCAAGGCTGGATCCTGACACCCCAGGGTTTGGGCAGCTGTATCAGAGTCCCGTCTAAGTCAAGATACGAATGTAAAGACTCATGTACTTGCCAGCATCCATGAACTTTCTGAGGCGACTAGGGCCTTTTGCCTCCTTCATCTCCACGAGCTCGGAGTCGGGATATGAGTCTTCGATCATGACGTCCAACATCGCTCGTGCATCGTTCGATGTGCTTGGGAGGGGAGTAAATCTTGCCCGGATGGTGTCATTTTGTGCGGCGAACTCACCCCAGCACTTAATGGCGACCTTCTCGTCATCGCACCCGAGCAATACAACGATCACGGGGCATAATTCTCCACCTTTTGCGTTGTAGAACGCTTTCAGCGAGTCGACGTCATTCGAACGCATGCGATGATTGACCAGAGGAGAGGTATAGAAGATGAGCATTCCAGCGTTAACGTTTCGAGTGTCCTGAGTCATTCTAGGTAGGGGCGTGAAGGTATGTTTGTCCACCTGAGCGAAGGTGTACTGCCTATCGCCTATCCGCTCTGTGTCTTTGTGCAAGTGCACAGCAACTCCTGATGAGGGCTCGATGAAGGAACCATAGACGAATACCTTGCGTGTGGCTGTGGCATTGCGTAGACCAGCCCTAGAGGAAGTCCCGTGGAAGTAACCGTGGAGCCTGGGCAACACCCACGACATGAATGATGGATCGGTTCTCCAAGAAGGTCGCTCGGAATACTCGACCATGAGCCCCCACAATAACTCTCGTGAATGAGAGCGCCGTTTCTCTATAATAGAATCCCTAACGTTGAGAGTCGTCACACACGCATGTGCATCAAAGCGCATCCCGTATCGCTGTAAGGGAGCCTCGTTTGTAGCCCACCATGTCTCCATTTCGTCGGGTTGGTGCTCCAGGCCAGTCACGATCAATGCGACAGGCACTTTCCTCTGACAGACAGTGACGTAGAATAGATCGTAGTTGCGTTTGAGGGCCTTGGTGAGTCGACTGCCGCGGATGCAATACATGATCAGGTGAATGCCCCCTGACCGTTCCAACCCTCGCATCAACGTTCTTAGATTCCTTTCTGCCATCTCGGCGGGTACTGTTCCCTCGGATCCTTCGTCTAGTCCCGTAGTGTCCCATAGGGCGTACGACATTCCACCCAGCTCGATTATGTGTCGTTTGTGTTGGAAAGTGCACCCAAGAGCATCATTGGATGTATGTGCGAGTTTCTGATCGGCGATCAGGTTGATGACAGATGACTTTCCAACGCCGGTTTCGCCGAAGATGACAAAATTTGGGGGATAGATCTATCGAGAAGATGCTCAGCCACGAAAGGAAGTGGCGACTGTTCAACATTACCTGTTCTGGAAGACTACCGTCTGGAACGGATTGACTGGTAGAACGCGATGGATTCAAACGTGCAGGGTGCTGTTCGTTACTCTGAGCAGTGAAAAAGTCGTATCGTGTGGCAACGTTTGTATCGGGTGATCCAGTATCGGAAAGCGTGCCAGGCAAACTTCGATCCTTGTTTTGAGGACTGCATGAGTAAGATGGGTTAGTGTTTTCAGAATAGACGCCTGTAAGTTCCTGTAGAAAAGGGTCTTGGTCATTCGAGAGAATTGGACTCATTTAACCCTACCTCTTTTCCTTGTTCGATGGCTGGAGCGACCTTGTCGGCAGGAAGCGGGGGATCCGATCGTACAGAATTACTCTGTCGAGTGTCCAAGACGACGGACAAGCCGTGTTGAGGGTTATCCTGTGCATGTAGGGAGTCGGTGGGAACATCGACATGTACGAAGTCCTGTGGATGAAAGACTCAGCCGCGGAAGTGAATAGAGGTATCTTACAACTTTACCTCTCCTAGTTGTTCGGCAGCTGGGTCTGGATCGGTCAATGAATGGTGTGGGAGCTCTGCACACTCAAAACGCCCACTACCTGGAGCGATGCGACGATCGCACTGCGAGACTGGTCCTCCATCCTGATCAGAACAAATGGATCGGGACGTGTTTTTATTCGATGTGGAGCCAATTCTCAGTACTACACGGGGTGGGGCACATATTTGCAAGACTTACAGCCATTCCTGTCTCGTGTAGAATCCTGTGACGGCGTTCTTTATGGTGCCGTTGGACAGAACGGAACTGTTCAAGCCGTCTTATTGCAGGTTCAACGTGATCGTTGATGTTGGAGAGTCTTGATCGTGAATGCGGGCACGCTGTCCTTGGGCTAAATACTGATGCCAACTGTCCCACGATGTGGACCAGAAGTAAACGAAGACTGAATGCACTGCAACCGGTCGGATGAACATACGTACACCTTGAGTAACTTGATGGTGTAGGCTTACCTGGCGCAAGGTTAGGTTCAAATGCCGAGAGTTCACGGAGCTTGTGGCTACAGCAACACCGGAATGGAAGGCACACGTTGCATTGCTTCGCAGCATGAGTTCTGCATGTAATGAACCATGCATCGGTGCGTCACAGTACCCAGTGGTCTGCCCTTGCTCCCATCGCAGAACATTGTCGATGATGGCGGAATTTTTGAAGTGGGAGGACTTTCAACATATGTTTCCGATCAACTTGCACGGCGGGACGAGCGGAGAGAACGCGGCGGGACCTTGCACAGAATGCCGACGCGGCATTCTCACTATTCAAACTCCGAAAGTCCCTATTTTTCGATCCAAGTACGTGCCGAAGCTCACCTTGCCGCGGACAATCCACAGCCCCTCCATCGGGTCTAGGAATTCAATAACACACGTGCCATCAGCCTCTTTCTTTCTCCCTCAACTACCTACATGGGCCAGGGACCAAGCGACCTTAATCCACAGAGACACGACAGCCAGCCGGCCCCAAACGTGAACTTCCAGTATTCTTTCAGTACAATAGTAGAGGAACCGGCCCCACCTTATGTTCCCATGGGGGGCGCTACCGACCACAATGAATGGGATGGTAGGTTTTTCCATCCTTGAACTGCCATCCCTGAGAGACGACAGATTCTGGTGTTCCCGTGTGGTCGGGCGAATCAGCAACCCAAGACAATAAGTTCCATCAAAATCCTTTTGTCTACGACGGCGCAACATCCAGTATGTCTGTTCACGACCTGTCACGTAGGGTCATATTGAAAACGTCTTCTTCCCACTTGTTGTTAGCCCACACCACGAGGCGCAAAAATGTGATCCTCTTTGGAGAAACTGGCGTGGGCAAGAGCTCCGTCATCAACTTGATGGCTGATGCAGAGATCGCAGCGACCTCCTCAAACCTAGATGGTTGCACGCTAGAAGCCAAAGAGTATCTGTTCACCGTTTCCGGAGGGCCACCACTCCGTGTGTTTGATACAGTCGGGCTCAACGAACCCGAGATGGGCGTCAACACCTTCTTTGGCGCCATCGAAAAAGCACATCGGCTCATCACATCCCTACACAACACTGGTGGCGTTGACCTTCTCGTTTTCTGCATCAGAGGTGGACGCATCACTTCCACGATGCAGCGCAACTATCGTTTGTTCTTCGAGTTCTTATGCGAGAAGAAAGTCCACCTCGCATTCGTCGTCACGAATCTTGACTACGAAGACGTGATGGAGGACTGGTGGGGGAGGAACGAGAAGACGTTTGATGACTACCACATCCAGTCTGTCGCGCATGCCTGTATCACAGCTGCCCCGGCTAGAGTGACGACACTCGCAGAGAAGCGGGCGGAGTCGCGGATCGCCCTCCACAGGATGCTTCACGAGGCGTTGAGCCACTCAGGTGCTCCGTATGTGAGAGACGAGCGGGGTTGGTTCATGAGCATCGTTGATAAGATCTGGTCGTTCCTGTTGATGGGCTTGCCAGCATCATTCCGGAGAAGAGACTTGTTGAAGAAGCTTGAATCCCGCTGTGGGCTACCTCCAGACGAGGCTCAACAATTGGCGGATTTGCTTGCTAGGTAGACTTGGGTGGATAGTACACAGTGACGATATTCTGCTCGGACTTATTATAGTGCAACCCCGAAGATCACGGCAACTGCACTCCAGCCATGATCCTGTAACCAGCTCTCGAGACGTACATATTCGTGTATCCATGTCTTTCTTGAATTCCAACTCTTTCTGCTTAAGCGGCTCAGTCACCAAAGCTGACTGGAGAGGTCGGTCGAGGGCCAGGATTTCAGACCATGACCCCTGGATCACCAGATGTATGTAGTACCTGTGGATAAAAACATGCCCGGAGGAAAAATGACATTGACTTTCCAACCCCCTTCTGCGGATCATCATGACACCCACAGCGTTGCGGCCCCATGCAACAATTACTCCAATACGACATCTACCATATGTATCTCTGAAATGTAATTCATGTGGAATAGTGTGTGTGTCGCGCTAGTCATGGCGAATACATTGCTAAAAACATGTTTCAGGCTCGTTTGGGGGCGATTCGAAAGGTAATTGTCTCACCGGATGTGTTTCTTTTAATGAACCATCGTCGTAAAGAACTCCATGAGCCCATGACGGCATCGTACATTCTCTGAAGTCTCGAGGTTTTGACCTCGACATGCTCCACGCACAGCTTCTCAATCATCTCGTTCAACCTTGTCTGTTCATCCACGGTGGGGAACGCACGGATGCCGCTGCATTGTAAGGCAACAGCTTTCCAGCATCTATCCACAACTCGGTCGTCACTGCAACCTCGCAACACAACGATCGTATTGGGATGTGTGGTCCTACCCACAATTTCATAAAATACCTTCAGTGTAGCAATGTCGTTGGGGGAGATCTGAGCGTCGACCAGAGTGGAACTATAGAAGACAAGCAAGCCCACCATCTTGCCAGATGTTGAAGGGAGGAGTGGGTTGCTGATATTCACCAACTGGTATTCGAGTTGTCGACCACCTATCAAACATGTGCGTGTGCCACATGAAGCAGTGTCGTCGTAGATGATCACCCTTCGAGTGGTGTTCCTCCCCATGAAGGATGACCCGGAAAGGATGTTGCGGAATGTGGCCCATGAAATCAACGAGGGTTCGATGTTACAGGGGGTGTTCCGGGCATAGGTGACGACTAGGTCGCGCAGACGCCTCTGCGAATCTGATCTCCGTGTCCGGACAACGGGATCGTCAATCTCCAACGTTGTCACGCACGCATGTGCATCAAACCACAGTCCATGACGCTGCAGTGCGGCCTTGCTTTCGTCCCACCATGTCTCCATGGTTTCCTGCTGATGCTCCAAACCGGTCACGACCAGCGCGATAGGAACCTTCTTCCGACAGACAGAGACGTAAAATAGGTCATAATTGTGTTTGAGAGCCTCGGTGAGTCGCGTGCCGCGGATGCAATAGATGATCAAGTGGATGCCTCCCGAATGTGCCAGGCTGCGTATCAACCTCCTCAGATTGCTTTCTGCCATCTTGGCAGGTACTGTCCCTTCGGATCCTTCGTCTAACCCAGTGGTATCCCAGAAGGCGAACGGCATCCCATCTAGTGCGATGATGTGGCGTTGATACTGGAAAGTGCACCCAAACGCGTCGTTGGATATGTGTGCACGTCGCTGGCCGGCAATAAGATTGATGACGGATGACTTGCCGACACCAGCTTCGCCAAAGATAATGATATTCGGGGTATGAGCTTCATCTGCGACGACCACTTCTTCTGCGACCTCCTGAGAGTGAGATAGTGAGTCGTAGAAGTCAACCGAGACAGTTACACTCACGGGCCTGCATCGCTGTTGAACCGTGGAAGGTCGTATGAGTTCTGAATTGGGAAAGACACTCTGGTCATTATCCGGGGTAGGGGAGCTGAGGCAGGCGTGCTGGCCCGTACTCTAAATCCTTTATGAATATATGCCATAGCATACTTTTCACAACTTACCTGTGCATTGACAGCGTCCTATGGAGAGATGCGCGGGTAAGAAGACAAGGAGAGCAATCGCACTACTTACTCGTTTCCCCAGCAACACAACCGGATTTGGTTGCGGTGATGATTCTGCATCGTTCTCATCTGTCGCACCGGTCTGGGCGTAGATATTGTCTGGCTCAATAGTATGTCGGCTCACGTCCGTTATTCGGTGTTGGACTGTGGCGTCGGAAACCATTTCCACTGGGCCGAGTTCTTCGCAGGGGAAACAGTGCAACGGTGGAGGACTTTGCGTATGGAGCGTCATCAAAAGCCGTTGGAGCACTGGCGGCCCGTGTCGGTGTTCAAGAATGGTCAACGTCTGGTAAAAGTCGCTTCCTGCTAAGTAAACCTCGGCAATCTGAGTCAGGGGTGTAAGTAATATCACGTGTATAATCACGCGTCGGAGTTTTTCCTCGAGGAATACGTAGGACGGATGTGATAGTGCTCGCTCACCCTCGTCGATGCGGACTGGATTGTGGTCTTCTGATATCCGTGTCGCAGCTCACAGCGGGTCTAGATATCGGACATGAGCCACCAGATCACTGTAATTCTTAGTTTAGAATAATTTGGGTCACGCACCAGCCCCTAAACGAACCCCCTTTCCTCTACACCACTCACCAAGCAAGCCCGGGGAATCCATTTTAACGGCCAGCCACTCAAAGACATGACTGCCACCGAATATCAGTCTTCTTCTCATGTGTCAGATGAGGAGCAGACCCCAACGTATGGCCCAGGGTCTGTGGACGGTGATTCAGACCGCTGCGAATGGGATGGTACGTTGACCAAGTCAGCTCCAGTTGAGCCCCTCCTGACAAAATGTCAGACTGTGATGCAAACACCCAAGACAAAAACACATTTCTTCGAAATCCATTCGTCTACGGCGGGGCAAGGTTTGGTACGTACGTTTCCCCGCCAAATAGGAGCGACTAACCTTTGAAAACATTACCTTCCTGGCCATCACTAGCTTCTTTCAAGAAGCGCAAAAATGTGATTCTCTTTGGAGAGACTGGCGTGGGCAAGAGCTCCATGATCAACTTGATGGCCGACGCCGAGGTTGCGGCCACCTCCTCTAAAGCGGAAGCTTGCACGATGGAAGCGACCGAGTACTCGTTTTCGACCGTTTCCGGAGAAACCCTGCTTTGTATTTTCGACACGGTCGGGCTGAACGAGCCCGATATGGCCATGGGCACTGTTTTTAATGCCATCAAAAAAGCGTATCAACTTATCTCGTCCTTGCACGACGCTGGCGGCGTTGACCTCCTACTCTTTTGTATGCGAGGCTCACGCATCACTACTACCACCCAGCAAAATTACCGTTTGTTCTTCGAGTTCCTGTGCGAGAAGAAAGTCCCTCTCGCGCTCATTGTCACATACCTCGAAAATGAAAAGGTGATGGAGAATTGGTGGGCGGAGAACGAGGAGACGGTTCGGAGGTACGACATCCAGCCTGTTGCGCATGCGTGTATCACAGCCATCCCGGCCCGGGTGACGATGCTCGCGGAGAAGCGGGCAGAGTCGCAGATTGCCCTGCAGAAGATGCTGCACAACGCTCTGAGCTTCCCCAGTCCTCCGTATGTGAAGGACGTGCGAAGCTGGTTTACAGGCGTGGCGGTTATGATTTGGTCCTTTCTTTTGAGGCGTATGCCAGTATCTGTCCGGAGGAGATACTTGTCAAAGAAACTTCAAACTCGCTGCGGGCTTTCTCAAGGCGACGCCCAACGCTTGGCGGATATGCTTGCTAGCCGTACTAGATAGACGATATTCAGTACCTGCACCAAAAGCATTACTCAATTGGCACGTGTTACAGGTGCACTAATGCAGATAGGAAATAGTTCCACACCAACATGCATATTCAACATCAGCTTTGGAGCACCCGTATTCCGCCAATTCGCGCCCAAAACATATCTTCTTTTAACCTCACTAACTCCTTCCATGTCCGCTCTTCCCATGTCGTATCGGATGCAAAGCCTCCCTCCTCGGTGCCCGAGGACCGTTTCGTGCTTGCCGTGTCCACAGATGCATAACCATCGCCCTCCAAGGGGGGTACAGGGTGAGGATCCGAGATGACCATTGCAGTCGTACCATTTGCCACGTCCTGAACGTCGTTGCGCGTAGTATTTGTATCGTAGACTGTGACATCCTTGCCGGACTCGGGAGCAGCCTCCGTCGTTGGCGCGGCTTGAAAAGTAATGTCTTCCTTGACTCCATCAGCTTCGACATTCCCTTCGGGGTTGCTATGTTTCGCCTCCGCCGTTAGTTCTACCTCACACGCCTTACTCTCGCTCGCTTTGGGAATGGCGGCAGCCGTGGGGATTTTCCCAGCAGGTAATATCTCTTCATCACCCTCCTCCCCGGTGGCCTTCGGCGGCCCTGACGTTGGAGGAGTCGGTGCAGCCCGTCTCGCGGGTGCTCGCCTCGGAACCGGCGGCGCAGGAGATGCTGGCCTTGAAGACGGGGCCAACGGTGACATTTTCCCCCGAATGTGTGATGCAGATGGCGCATGTCTAGGCGATGACGAGATCTCGGTCGGCGCCGGTGATCCTGCCCGCGACCGGCTGACGGCGGGACTCGAAGGGCGTGAACCCGGTGGTGGCGATGCGGGCGAGGATAGGCGTGAACGTGGACGTGGATGTGGTACGGGGGACGCCACGCGCGATATGGGTGCTGACGCATCAGGCGTCAAGGGAAGTGGAACGGTATGCGGAGAAGGTGGTGAGTGATCTTGGGTGGGTGATGTGCTAGACTCGGCAGAAACCACATGGGGCGTTGTCGATGGCGGCGAGGATGCCTCGGATGGCGGTGTAGCAAAGCCGTTTTCATCGACAGGAGTCGAGAGGGTGTCCGATGTATGGCCTGTCCTGTCGATTTCAGTGCGACCATTGGCATTGGTAGCACCATCCTTGTTCTCTGGAACGTCAACTTCATGCTGTGTGACTGACGCTGGAACAACTACGTCACTCGCGGACACCACGTGAGCGACGTTGCGCTTTGGGAGCGGTGGTGGTTCCTGAGCACTTACATGGGAAGCGAGGAATTGAGTATGAGGATGGGGAGCAGAAGGGTGAGAAGGCGGAGGAAGGAGTATCTTCTTCGTACTGTCTTTCTCTTTTTCCTTGGTATTCTCTCCAGTTTCTTTGCCCCAGCTGACTGCCCTCTCTCCCAGTGCACTCGCCATCTCCCAAAGCCGCCGACGCCGAGGGGGGACAGGAGGTTTTTCAGAAGTCGTAGAAAAAGTGTTGCCTGGAGGCTGATCTCCTGCACTCGCCGAAGTCTGCGACGAAGGCGACCCCTGAGCAATATTACCATTGCCATGGGGTTTCGGAGGCCGGACAACCTCCTCCTCCCAGATCCGCTCCACGATGCCAAAGCGTACAAATGCCCATAACGAACACGTACTTCGAAGCCTCGTCAGGCAATAATTTGACGTACAGAGAGGGTATGGCGAGTTTTGTGTCTGGGCTTGAATTACGCGAGACGACGATATGGCACCGAGAGGTGGCCGGAAGGAGGTGCTACCAGCAGGCGTGGACACGGAAGAAGCATGCGTAGGCGTAAGAACTGGTGGTGGACTAGACGCGGTAGGGATGGCAAGACGGAAAATATATACTTGCCCAGGTGGTTCACACTCTGCTGGCGGCACACCGGTGGCGTGGTTTTGCGTAGAACCAAGTGCAAGGGGATATTTGAACCACGAACTACCGTTCGTGTTGTGGGGACGGGAAATGGGTGTGGACGGTAACCGCACGATGAGTGTCCCACAAAGAGCACAGTTCAGGGAAGATGTGGATAGTGACTGAGGATGCTGATGAAGCTCTTGGACGAGGCTGGAGAATGGCAAGGGCTCCACAGTCAGCATCCCGGTATGGATTGCAGCAAGGACTGAGCGACGAGACAACCAATTCAGGGAAGGCGCGAGGTCGAGGCGGACAGTGGGTTCACTACATGCATGATGTCAACTGAAACAGATAAATGTGGGTTGAACAACGTACGAATCCTCGTTGATCAGACGCGCGATGAAAGGTTGGCTGAGTAGTGTCGATATGACAGGAGGGGTTGGCTGTGATACCCTCAACCCTCTGAGGTGTGCGACGAAGGCAACGAATTCAGCGTAAGGAGTGTGCGTGATCATGAAACGGATCCTGGGCACTTCTCCGATGCGCAAATCGTCGCGCTCAACCCACTTCCCCTTACCCATAGTAAACTTTGCGCCTTGTGCTTCGCGTTCGGCTGCTTCTTTTTCGGTTTGGAGGGCCTGCATCTGAACCTGCATGTCCTTGACGGCGTCTTCAGCAATCTTGAGTGCCTGTTCCGCATCCTGCACCTTCCGCTCGCTCTTGGCCTGATTGAGCCGTGCTTCGGCGACCATGGTGTTCGCTTGATCAAAAAGAGTTGCACTGAGGTCGTCGAGGTCTTTTTCAATGTCCCGACGTGCGCTTTCCGCTTGTCCACGCTGTGCGGCCTCCTCCGTCGCGCGTTCCATCAATCTGGTGAGCTCTGCAG
The DNA here is from genome assembly GCA_038094555.1 of Boletus aff. phaeocephalus. Taxonomy (NCBI): domain Eukaryota; kingdom Fungi; phylum Basidiomycota; class Agaricomycetes; order Boletales; family Boletaceae; genus Boletus; species Boletus aff. phaeocephalus. The sequence goes on from JBBPUH010000001.1 coordinate 11,790, forward strand.
TAACGTGGGCCTTCTCCACAAGTAAGCCCGTGTTCAAAGCGGCAAGATGGTGGCTTCGTTCAAGTTCAAGGGAGGAAATGGTGACCGAGGCATTCCGCAATGAGGAAGAGGTAGCGTGTAGTTGGTCCTCGAGGTCCGAGACTCGATCATACGAAGAAACGAGCTTTCCGTTGAGTTGTGTAACCTGAGAGAATAGGTCGGTGACCTGGGCTCGCAACGACGCGATGATCTGCACTTGAGCCGCAGAGGCGTCCTCGTCATCTGAAATGTTCTCGGGTCCGCTATCGGAAGGGGTCTTTGAGTACGTCCGCGACTCGTCGTCAAACTCGTACCTCCTGCCAATCGTCTCTCCGTCCGTCATTGTGCAGTGGTCGAGGTCAAGTGGGAACAACCTTAACCCTATTATGTAGCTTTCTTCACATGGTCAACTTTGTTACTATAGAAATATCATACATCACGCCCGCTTGATCCAGGCATCGTGCCGAGCTACAAGCTCTCTCACAATCTCCTCCTCGATCTCCTTTTGTGGCGCAGATGGGGAAGAATCAATCTCGACCCACATTTCTTCGTACTCGACGCCGTCTGGAAGAGGCTTCGCGTCCGCCGGGATCGCTTTTGGGGATACCAACACAACACGATGTTTTCGGTGGTGCAAGTCGTTTCCAATAACGACCTGATGCCCGTATCGCTCGAGCGCTTGACGGGCTTTGGGAATGAGCAGCGTCAGGTCAGTTTCAAGCTAGTCGTCCAATCATATGTGAGCAACGAACGCAACGTTCCGCGGCCACGCGTACCTTGAAAGAGACAACAAAGCCAGTTGGCACCCACTCGGAGACCAGCGGCTTCAAAATTTTGGGCACTTGATCCATTTCTATGTGTAAACTGCCCTTTCCTGACTGTATCTTATGTTCCGACTAGCCAACACCATATTTACATCTCAGTGCCCATAGGAACGCAATCGTGGTACTGACCATTTTTTGTCTTGGGAGAAAAAAGTCGCTGACAGCGGCGGCGAGGTAATACATTGCCTTTGGGCCCAGCCTTGTCATTTCCTTGCTTATCGCGCGTAGCAGATAGAGGTAGTCGTTCACTGTGACAAATGTGAGGGTATGCAGGGTTCCCTCAGCCTGTACAGCCTTGTAGGCGCGCAAGACCGACAGCAAGGCTGCGCGCTCAGATGTCTTCACTGTAATATGTGGGTAGGCTGCACTTGGCGGAGGGTCATTCGAATAAGGGTACGCGGAGTCAATCGTTGAAGAAGAGGTTGACGTGGCATCTATTTCGAGGAAGTCAAGAAATGGATGGGTTGAATGGGAGTAGTTCCGGCTGAATGGCTGAAGACTGAATTGCCGATGCATGAAAATGACCGCATATCCTTGTTTCAAGAAGTATTCTGCGGAAGTTGCCCCTCGTGTTCCTGTGGATAAAAATATGTGTAGATTCACAAGAACCGAATGCAGTAACATACCTGCACTGAAGTTATCAAGAAATCGGACACTAGAGTGGAATGAGTGATTATCATGTCTTCACCTGAAGCTCGGGCTCACACATTGAGCTCCAATGGGACAGTTGTACCCCCGCTCTAGTCATGCTGTAAGACGAACGTGTGGACCCAACAGAGCGGGGGTGAATTCACCGTCACGAGTACAACCTTCCTTCCTCTCTCAATCTGTCTATCGATGAAGTGGGATACGTCTTGGGTATCAGCCTCGAGGGTGAGCGGCCCTGGCTGGGTTGCAAAATATGACTCTGCAGAGAACGTCGTGGTATTGGTCTCGCTTGTGTTGGGCATCATAATACTCCTGACTTGACGCAAGAGACTTGCAAGTTAACACAGCCACCTCTGTCCCAGGTCCAACTGCAACGGTAGTGTAAACGATTTTACCGCCCGTTCACTGCATGGCAGGAATCTTCCTCTGGACGTGCATGAATTAACTGTGTCATACAGCAAAGTGCTGATCGTGCCTTCCGCATAGTATCGCACACACGCGTGTCGAGTACGCGAACAACGATACTAGTAAAGGTAGCGGAATCCCCTGCGACGGCGGACGGCCTCCTCAAACGAAATACCTTCCAGCTTGGCTGCTTCCTCGATCCGCTCGCGCTGATCTTGCGTGAACTCCTGCTCCTCCCGCTCCATTCTCTTGTTTTCGCATATCAACATTTGTCGCATGACTAGGCATACGTGTGTAAGTGTACATTTGACCGAGGCAAGGTTGCCCCTCAGCTTACCCAAACACAGGGCACTTGCGAGCACGAGACTGCAGAGTGCAATGATCATCGACTGATGGTACGCTGGTCCCCATTTGGCTTTCCATATGAATGATCCCATCCTGGGGGTCGTTAGTGACGCTACCTCTTTGAAGCGAGAAACGTCAGCGCACAGATTCCCAAGGTTTCCTACTCCACTGACTAGACTAATTGCCACCGCCCTCTTCGCGGGTGGACGTGGGATCGTGTTCGAGACCCAATTCAAAACCAGTGCAGCGGCTATCGGGATATCGATATCTCAGATTCTTGATTAAATGCTACACACCAGACGCACCGCAGAATCCAGAAGTCATGAGAAAGAGTGAAAAGTATCTTGCGCCGGTGGACATGGTCGCTAAAGCAATGCTGTACCCGACAATAGTGGCCCACCACCAGGGTGTCATGTGGAAGTAACGCTCTCCCGTTCGGTCTGTATCGCTCCAGATAAGCGGTTGATTATCATTTTGTCGTGGGTGATACGTACCGCAGTTCCATGCATTAATTATACAACATATCGAAGCGAACACCCACGGAGGTCTGCCATAAAATCAAAAGAGGGAGGGAGTTGGTCGTTAATATACTCACGCAGCTATCAGAAGGGTGTCTGTCGTGTTATAACCAAGAGTTGCAGTCAAGCTATAAACTGACTGAGCATACTGGCAGTGCGTCTCGCCCGTTGGGACTTACGTGGGAAAGAAACTGATGAAACTGATCCCCAAAGATTGAGAACAGTTGATGAATACAAATATCCAAACCTTGACGTCGCGGATAGCAAGCCTGAAGCCATCATAAATTCTGTGTGTTATTACTGGTTATCGCAAAGTCCGCAGAGAGAAATAGACTTCTAGACTTAGATACGATACGCACGTCGCCTTTGAAGAATCCTGATCAGCTTCTCCTACATCTTCCGACATTCTCACCTGCGCCAAGCGGCGTTCCGCAAGAGGCATCCATCGAGTGTTATGGGGCTGACAGTGGGAAAACACCGTCAGTAATAAATCCGAGTCTACTAATACTCACGAGATCAGGTAGAATCCACCTGAGTTAAGTAGATAGGTAGCCAATCAGTGCCTTGGACCTGTTGTCTGCCTGCGGAAGATATATCACATACATGGCAAGCAGTCCAACACAAATCGTGATAGCACCCTATGCGTGATTATGTACAACGAAATTCATCAGCTGTTCCCGACAAAGGTCCCTGGGGTTATAAAGCACCTCGATATAAAACAACCTCGAGGTCCCATGGTTAAGCTCGTGCATTATCAGAGAGTCTAACTCCTTACCATCTCCATGCATCAATGTCTAGTTTTCCTTGCATATTCGCCAGAATTCCAGCCGCTATAAACTGACAACATGTACAGCTTGAGAGAGGTCCTACACGGAAAGCACACATACGCTGCCAAAGGCGTTGGATATGATTAGGCCGACACTTATAAAGGCTGTTCGTAGAGCGAGTTCCTGTCACATAGGTGCGCGAGAGAAGCAGAGCCGGAGGAAAGGCTGAGAAACAGTGACCTTACCTTCTTCGTATACCACCTCGATAGCAGGTACATCGATCCCGGATAGAAGGCCGCCTATAGTAGATAATTATAGTGGGCTAAATAGTGATTGTTCTTTTGAAGAAAAACATATACTTCAGGAAGGCCGATGAATATGCGACAAACCACAATTCCGGCAAAGCTTTTCGTGATCTGAAACACGCATAAGCTATAAGCCACGGCCAAAAGACAGAATGACCAACTCCAGTGAGTGCGCTTGTCATACCCCAGATTATAACACAGGCCCCGATATAGAAGGATGGCCTTTGCGCACACAGACGCTCAGTCCACACGACGTTTGACATCATGGATGATGATGTACAGACCTCGATAAGTAAGCTAGCATCTAGGTAGACCTGAGAAAATGCATACAACAGAGAATTCGGGACGTGCCATGTTAGAGGGGATTTGCGCAGGGGCATAAGACGCATATAGAACGGCAATAACAGTCTCATATTCGACGTCTATACCAAGGTCAAATCCGAACAGGTGTGAAAACGCACTAAGCAGGGGATGATCGATGGGATGTACCATTCAGACCGAGATCTTGCTCCAATCCCTGCAATCTGGCGGCTGTGACAGCTATTCGCTGAACACCAAGGAAAATCGATCGGCCTATGAAACGATAACAACGAATAAACTTACATCAATGTAATTCATCAAAGAGATGATGGCAAGGGTAGGTAGGAGCCTTGCGTCGAGCTTACGCACGACATGGCGCTCCGCCACCTTTCTGTTCTCTTCTCTCAGCAAGACAAGATCATCTGGGTCATCTTGTGCCGTTACCACAGTTTCCGTGAACGTCTCGGATTTCTTGCCCGCGGGAGACATCGCGCAAGTTCGTGCTAAGAGCTTCTGGCAGACAGATTCTGCTGGGTTATCTGGTTGCAACTCGAAAGCCCTATATATCCTTGAGTATGCTAGCCGCGGTGTTCTCACAACAATAGTGCATGGTTCTATTAATGCCGGGTGGACGAGATCGTCAATGAATTGAAGCTATGAGTGAATAAATGTGAGCCCCGTCAACCCGTTACTGGTACACCCTCGAGACTTTGTAGAGAACACTGTTATACGATCAATGATGTGGTGGAGACTGTAGAATAAGTATATTGTTCCATACCAGCATCGAAAATAATCGCGGCCGATGATCGGCCATGTGGGCTTGTTTCAAATGGCTCTTCCGAGTCGCAGTTGGCTTGGCAGGGTTCAAGTCGACACGTCACTGCCAACCGCGAACTAAAGTGCAATGATAGGGGGGTTTACCAAGTCCTTCCAATAGTACCAAGTAAATGATAAGATTACCGTCAGTTACCTCCGGGCATTATATGGTACGAGCCCTTTGGTTTCATCCCGCTGCTAGTAGGTCCGAGTCCTAAAATGGCTGTGAACGCGAATGCCAACATCTTCAGTCCCAGGATACGAGTGAACTTACTTACAGCATAGATGAGACACGCGAGAAATTCTGGGTGCGGCAGGCATGAAAACCCGATAGGTTGCCTTGCAGAGTTGGCCGCCTGCTATTGCGTCAGATTCCTCGCGCTCGATACCCATCCAACGAATGCCAGAGTCAAATCACCCGTTCGAGTCGCACTGGCACTCCATATAACCAGGAAGCCACCAAGGCCCATGGTATACCTTGAGAGCCTGCTCGGTGCTGCCACCGTACTTTACCGAACAATAAGAAGGCTTCAAGTTGGAGCCCGAATCGTCGTTCACAACTTGACTTTGGTTCGTCAAAGCCACGCTCAGACTTGCCCCGTCGCTGACGCGGACGAATCGGCTGAGTATCGCAGGCAACGTCATCACCGTGTTACAGCTCAATACCGTAAGCAACAATGTCCGCTATGCTGGCACTGCTGCCCATCCGGGCTGCTTTTGATGGAAATCGACGCCAGAACTAGTAGTGACGTGTTCTCAAACCATATTTCTCAGCAAATACGGATCACGTAAAAACGCTCCAGAAAGTTGCCAGTCGCTACGGACGCCGCCCTCCAAGTCCCCATACGGTTGACAGCACCACAAACCCATCCTCCAATTACCTACAGCATAGTCAACATTATACCCATAGTTGCACACACGAAGAACCTTGCCTGAATAACGCGAACAACACACACTAGTAAAGGTAACGGAATCCCCTGCGACGGCGAACCGCTTCTTCAAACGAGATGCCTTCCAACTTGGCCGCTTCCTCGATTCGCTCCCGTTGAGCCTGTGTAAACTCTTGTGTTTCCCGTTCCCATTGCTTGTTCTCGTGTATGAGCATTTGTCGCATGACTAGGCCACACGACGCGTGAGCGTGCGATGCGATGGAGCGGAGCACAACACCTTGACTCACCCAGACCCAGGACGCTCGCGAGTACGAGACCGCAGAGCGCGATGACCATCGATTGGTGGTACGCTGGGCCCCACTTGGCTTTCCATATGTAGGACCCCATCCTGTCGCGTCCAGTAAGCATCCTTTAGTGACAGGATTCTGACGACGAGAGACGTACAGACTTCCAAGATTGCCCACTCCATTGACTAGACCCATTGCCGCTGCTCTTTTCGCAGGTGGACGTGGGATCGTGTTAGAGACCCAATTCAAGATCAGCGCAGATCCTGTTTTCAATGCTTCAAGCCGAGATGGATAATATCCTGCTCATCATACGTACCACACAAGCCGGAGGACATGAGGAATAGAGAAAAGTATCTTGCACCGGTTGACATGGTCGCCAAAGCGATAATGTATCCCGCGATGACGGCCCACCACCAAGCTACCATGTGGAAATAACGTTCTCCAGTTCGGTCTATAGGAGCAGAGATGAGAATTTGACAGATATTTAACCTTGTCACTTGCCACAATTCCATGCATTAATTAGGCAGCATATCGACGTGAACACCCATGGAGGGCTATGTTGGAATTAATCAGCGACAGGCGGTGGAACGCTAGTATACTCACGCAGCCAACAAGAGAGTATCCGTCGTGTTGTAACCGAGCGTCGCGGTCAAGCTAGGAAACGAATCTCGTGAACATGTACCTCATACGTTCATCGACAACTTACGTAGGGAAGAAATTGAGAAAACTCAACCCCAAAATTTCACAACAGCACATGAGCATGAAAATCCAAACTTTGACATCGCGGATTGCGAGCTTGAAACCATCGAAAATCCTGCAAGACGTGGTCGATCGCAACGTCAGAGAAACTCACACGTGCAAGGGGCAAAGACAGCTCCAGGGTCAGGCACTCACGATGTTTCAGAACAATCTCTGTCGGCTTCTCCCACATCTTCTGCTAATCTCACTTGCACCAGGCGACGTTCAGCGGGAGACAACCAACGGGTGTTGTGGGGCTATAATAACAGTCAATAATTAAATGCCGTTTTGTCTCTTGATACACACGAGGTCCGGAAGAAGCCACCTGGAACACAGTAACAAGGGACATGATCAGGGTCCAAAATATCATATCCACTCCGACGGATAAAATACGCACATGGCCACCACTCCGATAAACATTGTCACAGCGCCCTATACATAAATGCAGCATACCCGGTAAGCGTTGCGCAACAAGCATTCAGGGGACCGGTGGGTACCTCGATATAAAACAACCTCGAGACCGCTCGTTCGTGATTCGGTCATCACAAAAAGGAGTCCAATGACTCACCATCGCCAAGCAGCAATTCCAAGTCTTCCTTGAAAATTGTTTAGAATTCCGGCCGCTATGAGCTGATAACACAGTCAATTCGGACGGCCTCTTAGTAGAAACCGGACATACACTTCCAAACGCGTTGGATATCACCAGGCCGACGAAGAAGATCGCTGCACGTAGCGACAGCTCCTGTGAATAATGGGAAATAAAGGACGAAAGAAAAAAAAAAGGATGAAACATCACCTACCTTCTTGGTGTACCAGCTCGACAACAGGTACATCGATCCCGGGTAGAAGGCCGCCTACAACCGAGAGTAAGCCAGATAGTAATTATAATTTCAAATATCCACACTTCAGGAAGACCGATGAATATGCGACAAGCGACGATCCCCGCAAAATTTTTCGTGATCTGAAAAGGACGTGAGAGATGTTCCGTAGTGTTTGGAAAGTTGAGACCGACTCCAGTGAGTGCGCTCGTTAGACCCCAGGCGACCACGCAGGTTCCGATGTAGAGAGATGGCCTGGATGTTACGCCGTGGTCAATCTATTGTGACGCTCGGTATTCCACGGAATGCGAACCTTGAGATATACGCCAGGATCTAGATCAACGCTGAGCACGAGAGCATAGAGAGTAGCCTATCAAGACGTACCATATTGGACGGAATTTGCGCAGGGGCATAGGATGCAAATAGAACGGCAAGGACCGTCTCGTATTGGACGTCTATACGAGAGCCAAGTAAGCTCAAGCAGGCAAGTGGTAGAAGTGGTTATATACCACTAAGGCCAAGGTCCTGTTCCAAACCCTGGAGCCTGGCCGCAGTGACCGCCACGCGCTAGAGCCGAGCAACGTCCAATCCGTCAATACGACTATCGTAGACCAGGTCATGACGATCGACCAACGTACGTCGATGTAATTCATCACATAGATGACGGCGACAGTCAGCGACAACCTCATGTCCAGCCGGCGTACCACGCGACGTTCTGCTGCCTTTCTGTTCTCTGCTTTCAACAAGACAAAGTCGTCGGGTTCTTCTTGTACCGCGACCACATTTTCCGTGTACGTCACTGGGGACTTGAGGGTCTTTTCTGCCATTCGGTGCGACTTGGTGTCCGAGGCGCGGGGTACAAGTAGTGGACTTGAAACTGCTGGGCAATTCGGGCGCGAAAACCCGGTACTAGTACTTGCCCATGACCCATGGCCGTGGCCGTTCTCACAATAATGGGTATGTGGTTCTTGATGATACTGACGCCGGGTTTATTAGTAACGGCTAGACCACTTTCAGAATTCATACAGCAACACCTCCGTCAGTTGGATGAAAACGCGCTCAAGCAGCGTCGGACATGCCAGCGGACTGGTCGCCTCAAAAAGTAGTCAAAAGGTCACTTTCTCGCTTGGATACTTGGTCAGCCAACGGGTGCTTAGAAAAAGGACTTCAAAACGTTACGTTGCAATTGCGTTACACGGCTGTTTTGCAGGTTGTCAAAAAAAAAAAAAACGTCCGGCTTGAATCGGTGGATCTTTCATTACCGCATCGGCAGGCGTAACATCGTAAGCAGCAGATGAAACCCGTCGAGTCGACCGTGCTGTAGAGTTCTCCGGTGATGAACGTCGAACGCGGCAGTCATTCCATCTCCACGTGACACTTCACGTGTCGCCGCGCACGTTTCGGGCGTTTCTAGTAATCGTGCGACATGTCCGCTTCCCCGCAATACACCCATCCGACGTGGTCGGCCCGTCTCCTGATATTTCAAACGGTCGTGCCTGGGTTGGCCAGACCTGACACGACGGTCGTTCGCCTACTCAACACAGCACGGTATATACTCATCGGCGTACAAAAGTAGACAATCGTCAGGTATAGTAAAGTAGCGTGAACAAGTCTACAGGAAATGTGTCCATGGGCGTCACACAAAAGCTATCAAGTCAACAACGTGTAATGGAATCAAAACCAGCCTTGGGAATTAGCGTGGGGGATCGGCGAATCATGTCCCAGGGAAAATCGTCCTTGCCATCACATAATCACACATTCCTTTTCTTCGAGCTTGACACCTTGAATGCCCATCTCTGCAAACGTCGTCGGGGCCTTGGCACGCGGTGCTCGTGGTGCTGCTTGGCCTGGCTCGCTGTTCGCATCCCCATCTGACCCGCTTGGAGGCAAAGCGGGCGAGGGCAAGGGTACACTCCCCGCACGTTGACCTGGCGGACGTCCAGCCGGCCGTGCGTAGCTGGGCGAATCCCCCTTTAAAGGCGGAGACGAGCCTGCAGCAGAGCTCGAGCCAGGATCGACAAGCGTGTATCGATGCTGGTTCGGAAACTGTCTCTGAGCCGGGCCGGGACTAGTTCCTGAGCCTGGCGGACTTGCAGGGAGCACAGGAGCTTGTTCTCTCTCGCTGACGGACGGGAGACCAGAAGCCATGTCAACACTAGGAGGCACGGATGTGGGAGCGTGATGCCGCGCAGTCGAGTTCTTCCTGATGACCTCGACCACTTGTCGCCCGTCCTCGATCGATGCTCGCGACGGCCCACCGCCCTCGCGTTCAGAGCGCTGTTTCGCCTGCGTACGCTTCCGCACGAGCTTGACTTCCGTGATGTTGTCGTGTTCCTGTCGCGAGAGCGACTGCGGGGATGGTTGGGATAGCACTGCTAGACGTTCCGTTGCATCCGTGTTTCCATGATCGGAGGCCTAGTAGAGAAAACTATGAGTCACATCGGGTCAGCCACATCGACGCGGCTTACCAGCTGGTACCATTTCCGAGCGGCTTCGATGTCCTTGGACCCACCGACCCCGACCTCTTTGTAATATCCCATCGCAAATTCGGCACTAGGCAACCCTTTTCGGGCAGCCTTTTCGGCAAACGTGAATGCCAAATTCTCGTCCTTTTCAAACGCCCCTTCGGCTCCACAGAGGAACCACTTGCTGAGCGCCATGTCGGCCTCCACTTCGCCTTGTTGGCTGGCGAGCGAGTAGTACTGAACGCTCAACAATGCGTCGAACGGGAAAGGCGGGCTAGCAAACTCGTACGCATGTCCAAGCTTGTACTGCGCAGGTGCAAAGTGAAGGAATGCTGCGCGTTCCAAATGGAGACGCGCTTCCTGCTGGGGCGACGAGTGCGGTGGTAACAGTGGCGTAAACAAATGGGGGGGGACTGTGACGTGGGCGAATTCCCCCAGAAGAAGCAGACCGTATACGTATGCGGGCTGAGGGACTTGTACGGAAGCCAGGGTTGCAGCACGGTGAATCAAAGGCAAGCCGATTTCTGGTTGAGCAGGGAAACCGAGCTGGCCCATCAGGTGTGCCATACCCATGCGCTATGACAGGTGTGTGGGAAAGTTACTTGGCGCACGTGTGTACGAGTCATGCAGAGGACGTACGTAAACACAACTCTCGACGTTGAGTTTGACACCGCGCTCGAAACAGTCGCGGGCATGGGCAGCGTCGTTGAAATTTTCATAATCACGGCCGAGACGGAACCAAGCTTGCGCGTAACCTGCCCGGGCAGCTAGTTCGAAGTCACGAAAGGCGGCGCGAGGGTTGTGCTGGATGTGATCCGGGTACGCGCCCGATGCAGTAAAAGTCGCCCGAAGGTAGATCGCTTCTGCAGCAAAGATGGGAATTGGGTTGGGATGTTGGGCTGACGCGATCTGGAGGACGAAGGGGACCGCGATCTGGACAAGACGCAAGAGTTGGGGGTCCTGTATTGTAGCGGGTCCGACGGGTGGGGAATCATCTGAAGAGTTCTGCTGAGCGCGATCGACGAGCATCAGGACGTCGCGCGCCCAGGTGATTTTTAGGCCAGGATCATGGTTGGGCTGCTGAACAGTCGGGAGGGCAGTCGCGAGAGACTGGATCGTTGGAAGAGGCGCGGTAAGGGATGGTACGCTGTTCTGCCGGGGTGGAGAGGGAGCTGGTGGAGGGGCGTATGGTGGCTGAACGGAGTTGGATCTCGGATACATGTGTGGCTGTTGGGGAGGTTGACCGTAGTTCAAAAGTGTTGGAACAGAAGCCCTATGGTTGAGCGTCGGTGTCTGTAACTGCGGTTGGCAAGGGGGCTGATGGGGATATGAATGCTGTGGGGGTCGTGGTGATGCAGGGAGAGGGATGGCTACAGGGTTAGGCTGGTTCCAGGAGTTCCAAGGGTTCTGGTTTGGGGGCGGCTGGAATGAAGCGCGATGGGGGGGAGGCTGAACGAAACCACCTGGAATGTAGCTTTGTGGAAGCTGCTGGGGCGGCGGTCTCGGAGAGAGGGCACGGTAAGGGTCGTACGGTTGAAAAGCTGCGGCTTGATTGTCGAGCGTTCTCGCCATCTGTTTGTACGTGTAATATAAAAATAGGGTAATCAGTGGCACATCGGATGACGGTACTTAAATACACGAGGCGCACATTGGCAGGCAGACTGGGATCCAAGCGATGCGGACGAGGAGCAGGGAGGGGGGTGGAGGGATGTGGTGGTGGTGAAGGCTGAGAATAAGACGGAGGGGGAGGTGGTGGCAGGGGAGGTGGCTGGTCTAGACGAGGCTGGACATGACTGATGGGATACGGAGGAAGGGGAGGCGGAGGCGGAGCAGCCATCAGATTCACGTCCCTTGGTCGAGCGTGTACAACCCAGCGCTACGACACGAGGCTCTGTCGATCGGACCCGGCATGTCCCACGCCCTGTCATACGACCAAGTGAGATGTCCTGGGGCCACCCACGGCGCTCATCACTCCCCGCCAGCGACGAGGGCGATGAGCATCCAGTACAAGACGAAGCCATGAACGAACGTCACCAACTGCGGAATCCATGCCCGTTACGCGAGTCCTTCACGACACAAAGCAAGAACACAACAATATTAATTAACGATGCGCTGCCCAGGAAGCCATTATAATGGGTCAGTTCCAGTGCATTTACATGGAGACGGGAGTCTACCTGCACCCCGTGTAATCTAGCACAGCCACATTTGGGTATCATCAAGGTACATTTCTCAAGAACACGTCGTCAATCGGGAAATGAACACCAATGGTTACACGATGGGAATACATCAGTCAAGAAGACGTCCTGGCCCGAGCGCGTACAGAAACAAGTCCTCGGATTCAAAAGACGTGCCTCACTATGGATTGCCGTCTCCCAAGGCTAAGAACGACGTCGAGGGTGGTGGCCGCGACGTGACTTCTTTGTATATGAGTTCTGTCGATCAGAGTGAGGTATGGAGCAGATGTGACTCGGGGCGTGTTCTGACCTTTCAGCTGTTCCTTGGACAATGGTTCCCCATTGTCAAAGTCGAAAAACGATGGATCGATGGTATCCGCGACAGGCTCGTCGTCTACATCATGGTAAGGCTGATCATCGGATCAGCGGGGTTGCGCAAGTGATGATCATCAGAGGTTGACATCTCTTCAGCGGACGAACACGCACCTCAAAGTACGGATGTTGGAGTGCCTCCACGACCGTTATACGTCTTTGTGGGCTGAACGTGAGGCATTTTTCCAAAAAGTCGATCGCCTGTGAGTGGTCATCGAGAGAGATTCGCTGACATGTTGTCTCGAGGCGTACCAGCTCGTTGGCACCCTGGAACATGGCCTTGAAATCCTTGCCTCTCCTAAATGGCAGGGCACGGATGTACTCGCGAGATCTGGACGACGAGATCGCGTAAAAATCATCGATGGAAGGCGTGCCGAGGATGTCAAGGATGAGGGAAAGCTGGTCGTGGTCTTGATTTGGCGTGGATGTGGATATATGCGGGCAAGACGTAAGAGAATGTCGTCAATTCGCCGTCACTCGACTCACAATCGCGCCCTGGAAACAGAGGCCGTCCGCTGAGCATCTCGGCCAATACACAGCCAACGCTCCACATGTCTATTGCGCGCGTGTATTCTTTAAACGTTAGCATGACTTCTGGGGCGCGATACCACCTTGATGACGCGTCAGAACCAAAGATTAGACGTAAATGACTGCACACGCACCGTGTGGCGACGTATTCAGTCATGAACGTGCTGCTGTCATTCGCCACGTTCGGAGGTGGTCGTGCTGATCGGGCGAGGCCAAAATCACACAGCTGGCACGTAAAAGGATGAAAAAAGGGACGCCGAAGACCATGCATGTGCGCTCACTTTGAGATCACAGTTGGCATTGAGCAGTAGGTTTGAGGGTTTCAGATCGCGGTGCAGGACGTCAGCAGAATGGAGTGCCTTGAGTGCCCTAAGTGTCTTTATCGCGCTATTTGTTAGGCATTCAATTCGGATGCAGTTGGAGATATGATGGTTACCTGGTAGATGAAATACTGACAGTGATCATCACTCAATCTCTGAGTTTTGATAACGCGATGCAGGTCTGTCTCCATCAGCTCCTGCACGAGGTAGACCTCTTTGAACAGTTCAAAGCTAGGCGGTTGAAGGATGTCGAGAATGGAAATGATGTTTTCGTGGCAAAAGTGACGGAGAAGCTTGATCTCGCGGAGGGTGCGGAGGCAAAACATGGAGTGGTCGAACGGTGTGATGCGTTTGATAGCGACCCTTCTTTGAGAGGGTTGGTGGATGGCAGAGCTACGAGGGCGTTGCGAGGGTCAACACCCGGGTCTCGTGCAGGAAAGCTGGGTGGGACTGACCAGACGATACCATACGCGCCTTCACCAATGACTTCGAGCACGCGGTACGCGCCATCAACGATAAAGTTCTCGAGACGGTGGTCTATGGACATGTGAGCGTCGTCGTCGTCACCGTCGTTGTTAGTGCTACGATGGCGTTGTGGATGCAGTTGTAGAATCTAGGCGCTAATCGGACTTCGGAAGTCAATCAACAATATAATTTGCGATCTCGTGCTGCTTGCGGTCGCCGCCAGCGACCATGGCGCCCTCGGACACAGAGCCGTCACTGGATGGTTTTTGGAGGGCCATCAGGGACACGGGACCAGTGGACTCGGGTGTTGTCGCTTACCCTCGCCTCGCGACCCATCTAGTACAGCCTGGGCATAGCCGCGACCAGACTCCATCGTTGCCATCGTCGACGCCGGGGCCCACGCTCTACTTTTCACCTTATTGGCAGGACCCAGCTGCGGCCATGCGGCAAGGACACGCCGAACCGCAGGCATGGCAGTGGTATTACTACGACCCAACCCGGTGCTTACCGTTATCCTCCTCCCAGCTTCACCCGACCCCAGCGGCCGCCTCTACCGCCATGCCCGGCCCGCCCATCCCGCCTGTGTCTTTTCCCCCCGGTACAGCCTCCCCCACAACTCCCGGCGCCAATCTTCCAAGCGATGATCCTATCTCCGCGTCGTTGAGAGCGCTCCAGTCTCAGTTCACAACGTTCCAGCGGGACTTGGACAGTGTCAAGTCAGATGTCAAGGATGCTTTGTCTCAGCTCCATACCCTGCACACCACCCAGAACAAGACGGACAAGTGCGTCAAAGAGCTGCAGGACGTGGTTGGCGTCAGCGCCACAGGCACACGACCAAAAGGTCGCGCGAAAAGGGTAAGAGGACGGGGTAGAGGTGCTCCTGACACTACCGCAGAATCCTCGCTTGAAGTGGGAGACACAGAGGCTGGGAGTGTTTCCGAAAAAACGCTCGTTCAGAGCGTGGCTTCAATTCAGTCTGCGATCGAAGCATTACTCCGTGCATCTCAGTCTCGTGAGTGGCATTTCCTTGTCTCTTTGTGTACTAGTGCGAATCGACACTCGATTTGTCCCCAGATTTACCAGTGATCCATCCGGAAGCTATCTTACCGCCACCTTCACTGCAATTCGTGAATTACTTTCCAGGGCAGGCATCTATTCGGACGATTGAGCCGTCCCTTCCATCAGTGGCGAATCCGTCCCAACAAAACCTGACACTGCAACAAATCCATTCTCCCTTCGTGACCTCGCCAGTGGAGCTGCCTTCACCTTTCTCTTCGATCGCGATTCCTACACCAGAGTCCGTAGCCTCGCCGCAACCTACACTGCCAGGAAAAGGTATGCTCGCTCCCTGGGATCCGTTTCCTTGCACCACGCTCTAATGACAATCTGACCGATCCATTACATTTCTCAATGTGCAGAACACGCTCATACGTCGATCCAAGCTTGTTTACCCTCACCCACCCCCGCCTTTCCCTTGAGCGCCAGCTCTCACGGACCTGTTCCTGGATTCACCCCCGTCGACTGGGGCGTTCATACAGGTACATCCGTCTCGGTCTTGTTGCTCGCATGAACTCATGTCGATGTCCTTCTAGCTACGTCTGAGCAATCTGCTAGCGACAACGGTGAGCCTCTTCTCTACCATTGTTCTTACAGTCCTGAGTCGAGTGTTGTTGTGGGGACTCGAGCGGGTTCTGTGCCTTACTCAGACACCTCGTTGAGCTATTTTCACGTCTTTGTCTATGACACGTTCTGGATCGATCGCTGATACGAATGGTACAGCACAAGCAAGCGCAGCAGAGCATTCGGCTCAGCTTCCACACGATGGCCGCCTTCCTAGTGCGCCGAATACCGTGAATGGTACTCAGTCACCTCCATGTGCTATATCAGCCTTGCCTTCATACCCCACTAAAGATGTTATCGACAACTCGAGCTTCCGACCAGCTCAACTGACTATCTTACCCACTGTTCACAGTTCTTTTGACAACTCAGCCGTGCCTTCGCCTGATGGTATCACTCCCACTATGGCTACCCCGTCGTCTCGGTCAAGAATCTTAGACCAAGGCTCAGTGCTCCAAACTCCTGCCTCCCCTACCGAAGTCGTCAAGTCCTCGAAGGAATTGAGGCCCCCTATTGACTCGCAAGCATTGCCCGTTTGTCCCTTGAACACTCTGAGCAATGTTTGTGACCCAGCAATGCCCGTGTCTGGTGCTTTGGGGTCAAAGGAGCCCATAGGTTCTCCTGTGCGACCCCATACGGGATTGGATATAGAGGACGCTCGGATGACGGTTACCCCAGACACAGAGGATGACGCGATTTTGGCTACGGGTACGGCGGAGGTTGCTATACCAGAGCATCATCGACAATTACCCCCGATTGATGCCGACAACGAAGGATTGACATCTGGTCTTCCTACTCCACCTTCGGAGACTATGGTCGACGAGCGTGAGCCTCGGGTGGTCAGCTGCACAACACACGGACACATTGCTACCAGAGACCTCGATCAGCTTCTACACGCCCACTTATCTACAACCTTTCCCGTGATACCCACACCTCCATTCTTGACACCGGAACCCCCGACTGAAGATGGTCTGGGGGTGATGCCTAGTACGGGTAGTGAGGGTTCGCTCGTGGTGGTTTCTGAGCTGCCGTCGCCATTGACGCCTTCGCTGCCTTCCCCGACCTCAGATGGCGGGAGCTCATTGGTAGAGGACAGGGCAAGTAATGGGAGCGAGCAGACACCAATTCACGACGCCACCGGAGAGCGTACGAAATTCTTGGATAGTGCAGGTGCTGAAGAGATTAAGAATGATGCACCGACGGACGAGACGAAGTCGGGTTCCCGAACAGACCAGACGGTATCGACTGTTGAAATGCCAGTTATAACCCTCACAAACGAGTCGCGGTCGCTGGCTTTGTCCGACGGTGGTGCATCTCAAATGCCTCGGATGGCTGACAATGTTGATCTACCTCGGTCCCCTGGATCTCCAGTCGATCGATCCAACAGTACGTTGGCCGGGCGTGATCCTAATGTCAGTGTCAGAGACGTGGACCCAACGTATTCCCCGATAATGAATGGTAATGGGTACGACTTTCATTTTTCTTCCCCTGTGCGCCATCTTTCTCCCTCGGTGTCTGCGACGCCCTCACGGTATCTCACCCCCTCCGAACCTTCCGACTCCCGTCCGACGGGGGATGAAGACGAGGTGTGGAATACGCTTATGCTGGATGGATCAGGCATGTCGACACCCCTATCTTCGAAGCTTCTTTCACACCAGCCTTCGCGCGCGTCTTCTGTGCATCCAAGTTCTCTTTCTTCACAGCCGCACTCTATCGATCCGTGCATGCTACAACTCCGTGGACCTGGGCTCCGATTGGGAATTTCTCGCCAGGTTTCAGACATCGGATCATTATCACTGTCTTCGCTGACATCACTTAGTGATACGGATGTCGACAAGGACAAGGAGAGTGGTCGCACGGCGTCAGTGTCAGTCCCACGCCCCAATGTTGATCGCGCGGTGGGAGAGTCCGTGTCTGTCTGGCAAGCAGCATCAGAAACGACCGTTGGTCCTGGTGGTTCGCTGGCAGGGGGCAGTGGGTCAACGCGGCCGATGGGTGGGCCGAGCGCGTCGGTGGAGGAGTTGGCGGTGCTTGCAAGACGGGCACCGCTTAAAATTTGTTTGAAGGTTCCTGGGGGGACGAAGGGAGTGAAGAGGAAGCGGAATGACGTAGATGACAATGAGGGTCAGCGCCTGGACGCGGAGACGGTAAGGAAGGACGTGCGTCCAGGTGACAAGCACAGGCATTCCGTGGACAAGGACACCCAAGTGAGACACGGAGACGATGTGTTCCCTGGGGTGAGTCGGTGTTGACTTTAGCTCACTTTTGTGTGAGGGAGGGCTAACATTGGGGTTTGATATTTATAGGTCGTACCATCCGTTCAGATCGGCGCGACTTCTACACAAGGTATACGCACATCAATCTCAAATGCGACTGGACCTGCCTCCAAAAGTTCGACAGGGCGTGCTCTTGCGGCGGAGCACCCGGATGCAGCTATTCCTCGCAAGAGAAGGAAAAAACACAGTGAAAAGAGCTTGAAAGAGGACCACTCAGCACGCACGATTCCCAAGAGGTCAAAAAAAACGCAACCCCCTCACCATGGGGCGATGAAGTCTTATCTCCCCACGCCCCGCAAAAGAACGAAAAAGGAGAGCACGAAACCCCAACAGGAATCAAAGTCTGAGAAATACCATGTTCGGAATGGTCAGATAGTAGCTGGGGCATCGGAACCTGGACCTCGATCTCAAGCGCCTGCCGTACCCCTTGTATTACAACCCGGGGAAGCCAACCAAGATACGCAAACTCCTGCTCGTCCACGCCATCGAAAGAGGGAAGACAAACGTGCAATCAAAATGGAGTCGTCGTCATCCAAACATCCGAATCGATCGAGTCCGCGCAGCACGCGCTTCATCAAATCGTCCCCTTCCAAAGAGGACGTATGGAACGCTATTTCCCGGATTGGAACGTGGCCAAAGCTCCCTAGCGTGTTCAGTAATTGGGACGTCCAGGTATGTTTCTGACGCTCCGTCGATTCGGGCATCTGACCTCTGGTTTGATCTCTAGTTTATCCAATGTGACAAGTGAGTACTTGGTTAGATCCCAATGCACGAGAAATTAACGCGTGGTTTATTAGTTGTGACAGGTGGTACCATTATGGATGTGTCGCTGTCGGATCCGGGGATCCGAGACTCGAACCGGGGGTCTTGTTCATATGCCCGGTATGCAAGTGAGTCCGTTTTCGTTGACACGTTTTGCATTCACTGGTAGACTTACCGTTGTCCATTAGTCACCAAAGTGAGTGGCAGTAAACTTATGTTACCCGTGTATTGAACAACACGTGCCATTTTGTTTTACTTGACCAGCTGCCAGACGCCAGACGCTTCGGAATCTCGGTGACACATGTGGACGTCCCGATTGCCCTGAGCCTCAAGTAACTCCAGAGTCCGGAATCTACGTCATCGAGAAGCTCGTCGGTCGAAAGAAATGTGAGGGTTACGTTTACATGTGGTTAGCCAAGTGGGAGGGGTAAGTGGTCGCTCCGTCCTCGTTCGGTGGATACTGAGGATGAAGGGAATTCAGATACCCAATGTCCCAAGCAACATGGATTCCTAAAGAAAACATTGTTGGGGATGCTACAAGAATTTGCGACACATTCTTCGAGGATGCCGCCGAGGAAGGCGCAGACCCCTCTCAGGACATGGTACTCCTCCAAGAAGCTCTCGAAGCAGGCTGGGGAGTTGGCCCCGTGTGAGCAACACGTCGAATTTCAAAACGAATGCTCTTAAGGCCCGATTTGTGGCACTTGGTAATGGCATCTTTCTTTTCTTTTCTCGATTTCTCTCGTCGTCACATGTTTTTCCTTGCACTTGGTATGTTTTCAAGATCTTCAGCTATCTCAATCCGCCATCATTTTATATACGCTAGAGCGCTTTTTTCTTTGCACGTCCTCGTCCGCATCTGCTGCTATGCTTTGCTTTTGAATTTGTTTTCCGGGTTGGCTGTCACGTGGCTGTCATACGATTATAATGATCTGCACCGAAGTCAACGCTTGGTTACCCACAGTGTACATTGATATCTCATACTACAGTTAGGATATACCTTAGAACTTGCCTGTCACCTTTGGCATTCAGAGCGTGGTCGGTATGGCTGGTGAGGGTGGTCTACGGAATAAACACATACATCATAAAGAAAGAGATGAAGACCTGTTTCATGCGACGCCGTGGACTTGATTGGGCCTGATAATTGATGTGGACACGCCTAGAGGTGACCAAGAAAGTCTGTGACGGACCGAATAATATACATTCAACTAGACAGGGTGTCAAAAACATCGTGCACTCGTCAAAGTCGAACAACCCAAGTTTATATAATACGATGCAACCAATCAACTGAAAACTTGCACTTTCTACCTCAGATAGTGACGAACACCCAGTACGACTTTTCATTGCTGGTTCCGGTACAGTAAACGGCTCCCGCACCGTCGTTTCCTTGAGGCTCCAAAAGATGACAAAATCCCCGTCTTGTACGCTAAAAACCGATCAAAATAGCCAGCATATAAAGCTACTAACAACGAGGAGGAAAGACCGACGTGTATACATTGTCATTTCTCTTGATACTCCAGAGATACTCACTTGATTCAGCAACCGTGAGGGCGTCCGACCACTTGAAGGTAATCTCTAGGTCTGTGCCATTGTCGGGAGAGATGTTCTGCGTCTCCGAGCTATAGTCGCTGACGGCCTACTGCGTCGATCCCAATCATGGATATCGAGGGCAAAAATGGATGGATCACTTGAGTGGGTAGCTTTTCCAGCGCGGTGACGGTCAGAAGAGCACCTTTGCCATTGAAACTGATAGCGAGGAACCTCCCACCAAAGGTAGAGGTTTGTGTCATTGTCGGGAGGGATGGTCTGCGCCTCCGAGCTATAGTTGCTGACGGTCCATTGCGTCGACCCCAACCATGAATACCGAGGGCAAAAATGGATGGATCACTTGAGTGGGTAGCTTTTCCAACGTGGTGACAGTCAGAAGGGCACCTTTGCCATTGGAACTGTAGCAAGGAATTTCCCACCAGAGGTGGTTTCCCTGTTGACTATGTAGCTTCAGGTTCCGGGCGTCTTCCTGAGGTGCGGGTAAGGCTGAGCACGCCTTCTGTTTGGGATAGAAGCAAGATAAAACTGAACACTGGGTTAAGCCCATCACCTGATAAAATCTTCCGATGAGGCCTTATATCATGGGGCACGGACGTGGAAATTATTTCTGAGAGCTAACCGGTTGGGGAATGAAGTCTGAAGGATGGGTTAGGTATAGATGTTCCAACTGAAGGAGGGACTAACTCTATGATTCCTGGGAGGAGCCGGGCTTTGTATCGAACCAATCAGAGACGCTTGCGGACCTATTACCGTAAGATAGTGCAAACTCACTAGTCATTGACGCTACACGTCGCTGATTTTAAGTGCTTAACGTGCACAACCACCAGACTAGTTGCAATATTGTTTGGAATCACAAAGATGAACATGGCATCCCATCTGTTCATAAAGCCCTCTATCCGGAAAAGCAGTTCTTGTTCTCACGTACACATCTGCTCTGCACTGGCAAGTGAAATCGGGAGGCTTTTCAAACCGAGGGCTTTGAGTCGGCACCAGGACTGCTTCCTACCCGGTGCTTGAGACATGAACATACGGCATGCTCGTGACATCTATCACCGGCCTGAGATGAATACAACGAGCAAGGATTGTTGAATCGTGCACGTTGTCTATGGCATCCTTGAGGTCTCGTGGTACGGTAGCACAGAAGTCAAGTTGGCTGTTCCTTAGTACAGTAAGTTGGCAATTCAGTGAGTGCTCATAGTAGTACTTGTAACCTACGCGGGCCGGTGACTACATCGGAGGCAGGAATTCTCGTTGGTTTATGTTTCCTGGGGGGACGAAGCACAGTTCCATGACATCTCTTCGACATCGAGCTCGACCTTTGCCCGCCTTCGCATAGGTATCAGGCAACGAATTTCGTGTACGCAGAGTTTGTGCCTTATATGGCTTCATAGGGCGATGGGCCGTGACCCTAATACTGGGAAGAGCGTAGTGGTACATCAGATCCCGAGATCGTGGCAAACAAACCAAAAGTTACTGCACTTCGTCTTTAACTTGGAGCCAGTGCGGCCAGCACCACAGAAAGAGACTCTCCATCGCTGGCCACGAACCCTAAAATACAAGCCTTGAGTGCCAACCACTGAAACTTTCGAGGTGCATGATGCATGGCGGAATTCAAACCGAAGCCTACAGTAGCGGTAAAAATAGTACGAACGTGTCTGATAGACCAGCTTGGACTATCGGTCAGCTCGTCTGAGAAACGTGCGTTGGTCAATTCACATTCTATGCACGTCCTGACGTCCAAAAGGGCCAGGAACTTGTCACGCGGGTAGGGCCCTTCACGGCGGTCGTCAAGATATTGGCCGCATCAAGATATGAAACACGAGCATTCGCCATATTGAGGACGTTGCCGTCAGGTGCTTGGACTCTTTTTGTGGCAAACTAGCCACCGGTTAAGAAGGGCCTGTTCGTTCAGTGACTTCCGGATTCTGTGTTGCGCGCCGATGTCACTCGACAAGAACTCCGAACCACTCACGAAAACCGCTGTCGGAGTACTGCAGGAGCCAGATGACCTGCTGAAAGAAGAGAACAGGAAAAGTGCAGAGCGTCATATCCTGCGCAAGCTCGACAGGAGGTTGATGCCTACTGTCGTCATCATCTATCTGATGAACTATATTGACGTGAGTCAATCCATTCTCGTCATGTTTTGGTGCAGCCGAATTCGGCGAGTTTGTAGCGTGTCGCCGTCACTTCGGCTAGGCTTCAAGGTTTAGAGGCGGATCTTGGCCTCACTGGTAATCTGATTTCTGCTGGCACGGTGTCGCGTTTGACTCTGGTATAGACGTTGAATATGAAACTGTCCTTGCCATCCTATATGCATCTTATGCCCCTGCGCAAATCCCCTCCAACATGGTAAGTTTTGGTACTCAGCCATCCATTTACTATAATTGTGCTGATAATGTCATAGATCTTGGGCTACATATCAAGGTCTGTATACCGTGCATGACATCGAACATCACATGAATGATGGTACCCCCCGCATGATAAAGGCCATCTATCTACATTGGAGCCTGCGTAATAGCCTGGGGCTTAACGAGCGCCCTGACTGGGGTTGGTCCCATCCTTTCTTGAAACTTTTGTTTATCAACTGTTTCTGTTTTTAGATCACCAAAAACTTCACTGGAATCATGATTTGTCGTGTGTTCGTAGGGATTCCCGAAGTATGTTTTTTTAAGGTATCGTGCCATCCCGTTGGGTTCAATTACCTGTTGTAGGCGGCATTTTATCCTGGGTCGATGTACCTATTGTCGAGGTGGTATACCAAGAAGGTAAATTTGCCGTCCTTGAGTGTCTTTCCTCTGTCTCCATCCCGTGTAGGAACTCTCCCTGCGCGCCGCCATTTTATACGTCGGTCTGTTGATATCCAATGCATTTGGCAGTGTGCGTCCTTTGACTTCCCGTGGATGTTTTTTTCAACTGATACCTGTGTCAGTTGATAGCGGCTGGGATATTGGGTAACATGCAAGGAGCCCTCGGCGTCACCGCGTGGAGATGGTGAGCAATCAGACTCCCCTCCACGATGTCATGGCTCATGCATTGACCCTCAAGGCTTTTTTTCATCGAGGTACTTTGGATCTTCGGCTTTTTGTGGAGCATCCCTGATGGATTATCGTGCATGTGCATAGGGTGCCATTACGATAACGATCGGACTGCTCGCCATGTACGTGTTTCACGTTTTTCTTTTTGAAGTTGGAGAGAGACTTTGGAATCTAATCAATTTGATGGTTCAGGTGGCTTCTCCCGGATCTCGTGAGTGTCGAACAATGCTGACAGGGTTGACAGATGTCTTATCATTGTCAGCCCCACAATACGCGATGGATGACTCCCGCCGAACGCCGCTTGGTACAAGTGAGAATGGCGGAAGATGTAGGGGAAGCCGATCAGGATCCCTCAGAGACTTCGTATGTGTCTTTTGTTCCAAAGATCGTTGATTACGATGATTGACAGTCCCGTAGAATTCTTGACGGCCTCAAGCTCGCCGTTCGGGATGTCAAGGTCTGGATTTTCGTCCTCATCAGCTGCTTCCAAAGTGTGGGAACGAGTTTCGGCAGTTTTTTCCCTACGTAAGGCTGCTAACCAGTGCAATGTAGCACTAACGTGATGCAAATCGACTTTCTAGTCTAACTAAGACTCTGGGTTACAACACGACAAATACTCTTTTGATGTCTGCGTGAGTACACTATCTTTACTCGGTGCAAGTTCCTTTTCATCCATCCCCGTATAGACCCCCGTGGGCGTTTGCTTCCATCTGCTGTATAATCAATGCATGGCATTGTGGTGAGCAAGCACGCGCAGTTGAATACACGATTACCCATTCCCGAATGTATAGATCGAACTGGAGAACGCTATTTCCACATAGCAGCTTGGTGGTGGGTCACCATCGTCGGATACATCATCGCTTTAGCGACCATGTCCACCGGTGGAAGATATTTTTCGCTGTTCCTCATGACTTGCAGTATCTGCGGTGTGTAGATGCAAGGCGTATGTCCTTTGACGTCCTAAAAGATATGCCATAGGCTCTGCGTTGATCTTGAATTGGGTCTCGAATGCGATTCCGCGTCCCCCTGCGAAGAGGTCTGTAGCGATGGGAATGGTCAATGGACTGGGATGTCTTGGCGTCGTGTGCGTTTTTCATTTCTTATCTCATATGACAGCGCTAGTAGAATTTGCTGGCTGAACTCCCTCAGGGCGGGGTCTTACATATGGAAAGCAGAGTGGGGTCCAGAGTATCATCAGTCGATGGCCATTGCGCTCTGCGCTTTCGTACTGGCGAGTTTCTTGGGTCTGGGTGAGTTTGGCCTCGATTTGTTGGACCTAATTTTCTGTGCTTCTCGAACCCATACTCATCTGTGTGCCTAGTCATGCGACAAATGTTAATACACGAGAACAAACAGCTGGAACAGGATGAAAAGGAGCTCACTGAAGGACAGCGAAAGCGAATCGAGGCAGCGGCCAAATTAGAAGGTATCTCGTTCGACGAAGCTGTCCGCCTTCGCAAAGGATTCCGCTACCTATATTAGTTCCGTGAGGGTTATTACTTGCGCGATGTTACAGGTGGATTTTGTAGGGATCACTGGGTAGGGACGTACCGATTGGCTCTTCACTAATGGGATGATGATGTACCCATTCAACTGGTATATTTTTTTTCTGTAATTTTCCTTGTATGATGGGTGCTCTTCCGCCCTCGGGCCTGTTAGCTAAGTAAGGTGAAACTAGTGTTCCCTGACGAGTTCACCATATGGACCCTGGTGTATGAGTCGCAAGTTAGCACGATGTCATCGCATGAAGTGACTCTAAATAGCATCAGTATGGGAATGAGATCTGATCTGAGGGGACAATTGTTTCAAAGATGAACATGCAATCCAACCATGCCTGACTCGAAGGTGTATAAACAGACAATTGATTCGTGCGCACCGCGAGACATACTCTCCCACCAACGCGAAGAGTTCAAGACTGTGAATGGAGCAATAGTAAATGCTTTGCTGGTGCTCAGCCCACCCTCCCATGTCAAATTTAACTCCGTAACTCCGACAAGGATCTTACTTCGTCACTCCACTGTTTCCCACGGCCTTATAATAGGTTGGTCACTTGAAGTCATGTATACATCCGCTCTCAGTATTTACGGTCTTATGTAGACTGGGGAACTTTGCAATGCTGTCAAAACTAAGACTCGGGAGTAAGCAGACGAATACTTTGCAGGGCTCGCGTCTCACTTGACCGTAGTTTCAACTGCTATCGGGGCGATAACGTTGTCACAGACCCGGTCCCAATAGAACCACTCATGACGCATTGGTGCAATCGTTCTTGTGAGAACACTGCTATGGCCACGACCATGCTGGAGGATAAAGGGCTGACGGGATCTATCTATCAGCATTTTTCAAGCACCCAAAATTACATGTACCATGTCACCCGGGGAGGAGAAATCCAACACGGAAAGTATGGTCGCGGTACAAGGGGTTCCAGACGATCTTTTCCTACTGAAAGCAGAGAACAGAAAGGCGGCAGAGTGTCAGGTCGTGCGTAAGCTTGACAAGAGATTGATGCCTATCGTCGTTCTCATCCATTTGGTGAATTACATCGACGTAAGTTGGTCCACCGTCACGGTCTGGCAGTAGTGTTCATGCATTAGATGCTATTTCGGCGTCCAGCGGGTGGCTATCGCTGCTGCTAGACTGCAAGCCTTGGAGGCGGACCTTGGTCTGAACGGTATATTCCCTCCACCTAGTACGGGTTTGCATTCAACTTTGGCGTAGACATCAAATATGAAACTGTCCTTGCCGTTCAATATGCAACTTATGCCCTCGCGCAGATTCCCTCTAACATGGTACGTCCCGCAGACTTTGTCGTGTACTCACGCTCAATGTCCACCTAGATTCTGGCCCATATATCAAGGTTTGGTCATTAGCTTACTATGCAGGCATCGCATGAACTGACCGGTTCTTCCACAACGCGAAGACCGTCTTTTTACATTGGAGCCTGCGTCATAGCATGGGGTACAACGGGCGCACTCACTGGAGTTGGTCACACCTGTCCTTAGACTATGGGTTCTCACTTACACCGCTTGCAGCTCACGAAAAACTTTACCGGGATTGTAGCTTGTCGTATATTCATCAGCCTTCCCGAAGTATGAAGTCTCAAAGGCCTCTCCGACCATTAGGCTTAACTAACTATTATAGGCGGCTTTCTATCCGGGGTCGATGTATCTATTGTCGAGATGGTATACCAAGAAGGTGAACATTCTCATCTCCCAATCTCTATCTCTACATGCCTCCTTACGTTGCTTCTATGTACTTAAATCATAGGAACTCCCACTACGCGCAGCCATTCTATACCTTGGCCTATTAATGTCCAATGCACTGGGCAGTGTATGTCTGATCTTTGCTCAGGGGTTCGCCAGGATCATGTGTATTATCAGTTTATTGCATCTGAAATTCTGGGCAACATGCAAGGAAAAGTTGGCGTAGCAGCATGGAGATGGTATGTGGTTGAATTCCTCACGATACCCGAGCTCAACTATAGATCTTCAAGGCTGTTTTACATTGAGGTGCTAAAATTCCTTTCATTTACCTGGGATTCCTTTTCATTTGCACGTAGGGTGCTATAACGATAATAATCGGGCTTCTCGCTACGTGCGTTGTTCACCCTCCAAATTAGAGAATACATTTCGGGTCCTGATGGTCTTTTTATCACAGGTGGCTTCTCCCGGATCTCGTGAGTAAGCCCGGTGAATCTATTGATGACCGACTTGACTCCCTTATCAGCCCCATAACACTCGATGGATGTCTCCGGCAGAACGTCGCCTGGCGCAAGTGAGATTATCGGAAGACGTGGGGGAAGCAGACCGAGATTCTTCCAAGGCAACGTGCGTATCTGAACCTGCAAGCTGATGCCATCTTGATTTTTCTGTGACGCGGACCGTGTGACAATTGACTGTTTCGTACAGGATTTTTGATGGATTCAAGCTTGCTATCCGCGACGTGAAGGTTTGGATTTTCATGTTCATGTGTTGTTGTCGAGTATTGGGGACAAGTTTTATCAACTTCTTTCCTACGTGAGTCCCTGGCAGATGAAACGTGTCTTGTGGTGCTCACGAAGTCCATTCCTTAGCTTGACTGCAACTCTCGGTTACAATACTACAAGCACCCTTCTAATGGCTGCGTGAGTACTTTTACAGTTGTTTAGTCTCCCGTGTTGATCCCCGTACAGACCTCCGTGGATATTCGCATCCATCTGCAGCGTAATCAATGCGTGGAATTGTAGCAAGTAACGCGCACCAATTATAATTCAGCTACTCATTCTAATATGTATAGATCGCACCGGAGAGCGCTATTACCACATTGCCGCCTGGTGGTGGGTCGCCATGATTGGTTATATTATCGCGCTAGCCACCATGTCCACCGATGCAAGATACTTTTCACTCTTTCTCATGACCTCCAGCTTTTGTGGTGCGTACAGCATACAGGCACAGCCCAACATCCTGAATACCAAATAGGCGGCGGTTTGATCTTGAATTGGGTCTCGAATGCAATTCCACGCCCCCCCGCGAAGAGATCGGTGGCGATAGGTCTTGTCAATGGAATAGCTAATCTTGGGAATGTGTACGTCCATCATTTTCGCGCCCTAGGGGGGACGACGTATGCAAAAATTGGTAACGCGGTACTCTCAGGATTGGCTCATACGTGTGGAAGGCTCGCTGGGGCCCAGAGTACCACCAGTCGTTGACGATATCATTTGCTTTTCTCGCGCTTTCGAGCATTATAGGCTTGGGTAAGTCAGTTTTCTCATGCCTGGTTTCTGTCCCTGTCAAATACATGCTGATATGTTGGAACTAGTCATGCGCCAAATGTTGATACGCGAGAATAAACGGATGGAACAGGAAGAACAGGAGCTCACGGAAGATCAGCGTGAACGAGTCGAGGAAGCGGCTAGATTGGAAGGTATTTCATTCGAGGAAGCTGTCCGGCTTCGCAAAGGATTCCGTTACATGTATTGACTTTCTTGAGTACCGACAACAATTTCAAACGGATTTCTTTCCTGAATGACCAGTCATCAGTGACGTCATTCCATACAGACGCTCCTTCCTAGCTCGTCGTCACTCAGCGTACGTAGTATTATGAATAACAAGACACTTCCGATACCCAAAGGATACGTTGCGGTAAGTGTATACAACGTGAAGCCCCGATCTTTTCAGATCACTCAAAGCCCATCGTATCCGTCGAAAGACACTCTTTGGCGGCGTGGCTTTCACTGCCGCGAGCTTTGCCACAGTGTGGTACGTACTACTGCGCCAGCAAGCCCTTCGAGAGGAACGCGGCATTTACGCAACCTGTGCGTACCCTTTAACCTCGGCGGAGAGCAGTCTCTACCCTGGTTTTCTTCCCTTCTGTATAGGGGAGTATCGCCTTTTGCAGGCGCAAGCAGCAGCGGGAAACCCGTCCAGACCTAGGATTCGGCCCAGTACTTACCATACGACTACCTCTGTGCCAGCGTCGAGCACAACTGCTGCTTATCCTCGTCCCAATTCCACCATGGGCTCAGACTCGTCGCAAGCCCATGAGGAGACCGCAGTCGCAAATGCTCCCCGGACCATGTCTGGAGCATCAGAGGACCCAAGTTCAGGTCCTGGACCAAGACCCGACCCAACGTCGCAGCACACGCATGATGGATGAGTGAGGATGTGTCGAGGGTCGTTGGCCCAAGGTCTACGTGTTGACAACAATCATCGTTTTCTCGCAGCAGTGTTCCCGCAGTCTTGATCGTGTCGATTAGTACCAGATGATTTCTTTCCCATCATCCCGAGTGACGCTCGATGCCATATCCTATACAAAGCGCCATTCGTGCATGACGTCATGCTCAGCACCCGACCCCCTATAAAAACTGGGCGTCGGCCCTCAACGACGCTCCTCAAAAGAGACGAACCGCAGAGTACAACCTGTCTACAACGATGCATCCATCTCACATCTTGCGTCAGTCTTCTCCTGGCGATTCGTTCTCCTCTCGGTATTGGCATAACCAACCAGGGAGAAACAAAGCTGTGAGCCGGTCTAGCGCATTCGCTTGACGGAGCGGACGTAGTTGATGTTTCTCATGCAAAGATCATTGCGATGACGGCCCTCGTTGCTGCGACGACGCTTGCCTATTATTGGGGATATCAGGATGTAGACAAGAGACATAACGAGCGTGAACGTGAGCACCAACCGTGCCCCAATCTAACTCAGGCCCTTGCCATGAAAAACGTACTGAATATGACGTTCAGGGGCAGCTGCTAGCGCAAACGCGGGCGAGAAACGACGTTGAGAGAAAGCTGTCGTTGCTATCTTTCGGGAGGTTATGGTCACATCCATTGGCCCAAACAGAATGATCTAATGTAGTAAAAAATTATGCCGGTGTATTCGATACTTTTATCCAACTTCTCAATTATACGACATTGATCGAGTTTGTGGAAAGACACCCAACTTTATAAACGCTCAACAGCTCAAGCCTTCGGAGTCTCCTGGAGATGCTTCGCCTTGGACTGATCAATCATATACCTGAGTGCCGAAGTATTCGCGTCGCACCTGCTCCCATTATGAGCCCACGCTCATAGGTCGATCAAGCAATGACTCACAAATTCGATATCGTCTCCTGCACGTCTCCCAGTGCCTTTTGCGCCACCCTCAACACCGGCGCCAGCTCCACGTTCCTATCACGCAAGTACCGCCCATGGGCCATCAACACCGCCTGGATCCATACCAAATCAAACTCGACATGCGGACCCTGCTCGAGGTGTTCCGCGATGAACTGCAATAGCGCCGGGACATAGACCACCGGCATCTGCCTTGCCACCAACCTCACGTCGCTCCGCGGCACGCTTTCGTACACGTGCCGTATGATTGGCTTTTCATTCAGCCTAAAAGCGAGTACGAGTGCCTTGAGGTACGTGCGTTCCGCGAGCACTTCGAGCACGCTCTGGGGAGTAAGGTCGATCGTGAGATCGAACGGATCAAACGCAAGACTCTCGTCCAGTGCGTAAATGAGCAGCCCCTCGGTACTCGCAGCTGCCCATGCCCTTCCCGTCGGTGAGAATCGAATACATTTTGTCCGTGCTTCCTGTCGATATTTGCGAACCGACATGTCTCCCGCACCGCGCGCAGCCCCAGGTAGCGTTGTATCCATCCGATCTTCTAAATCGCTTGCATCTCCGCGATCGTCGATCAATTCCGTATTGATTCCCGCACTGTTTACTTTGCGACTGTCCAAAAACTCTTGCGTCCCGTCTAATGACAGATTTTCCGAGATCTGGAACTTTTTCAGGAGGACCGTTTCGCGGACGTCATAGAGCACGACATATTTGCTGTTTCCGCCCGCAAGAATGCACGTGCCGTCGGCGGTGTACGCCATGCTCGTGAATGCTTTTGAGGAGGCGTTGTTCGCGGCGGAGACCCTGTCGTCCGCTTTTCGTCCACCAGAAATATCCTTCCGACCGTCAATGAAATTGGTTTGTTTGCTTGAACGCACGTCAAAGAATGTGATTTGGCCGTTGAGCGTGGATGCGGCAATCTCGGCGCCATCCGGGCGGAATGCTACAGACAGGACGTCTGAGGACAGTGTGAGGCTCTCCACGGCCCGAGAGCGACCAAAAACACTCCATATTCGTACAGATTTATCCCAAGAGCCGCTCGCGAGCTGATTTGATCCCGATGGACAAAATGCGAGCGACGATATCGGTGCTTCGTGGCCCGAGAGCACGTCCAACAGTTTTCCTGTCTGCACAGACCACATGAATATTTCAAACGAGTCTGTCGAACCCGCTGCGACAACTTCTCCCGAAGGGTCGACCGCGAGGGCAGAAAACTGGACTGGCGATGGCGATGTAAAGGTACGAAAGTTGCGATATCGAACAAGGTCATAGGCCCGTACGGTCCCGTCCAACGATGCAGAGAAGAGCACCGAACCTTGTTTAGCAAAGGCCACGTCCATCACGGAGGCGGTATGTTCTGAAAAGGTCACGAAACAGAACCCAGAGTGAACCGACCACACTTTCAGTTTGCCATCATCACCGCCAGTGGCGATCGTTTGCCCATCCGGTGCATAGGCAAGCGTGTTCATGTCAAAATAGTGCCCCTGTTGTTTGAGAACGTACGATTCCGACTGCCACTCCCAGACGAGAAGCTGGCCGAGTTTGCGTGCCCCGAATGCGAGCCATTCGCCCGACGATGAGATGTCTATGGAAGAGATTTTTTCCTGGGAGATGTTCAGAGTGTGTATGTTCGTAAACTGCGGCATTTCCCAGAGCCCAAAAACACCAGTAGAGAAGCCGACAACGAGAAGGTTGGATGGTGGGTGGAACGTCGTGCAGACGACCTTCGTGTTTGGAAGATTGAAGTAATGTCGCTCGTGAACTCCCCATCGTGTCATGGGAATAGTGTCCGAGGCGCCGGAGGGCGTTAGTGCCGCTGGTGCAGTGTCGTTGCCATCGTCATCGTCATCATCCGTGTCCATGTCTTGGTCTGTCTTGGCTCTCCAAGTGAATACAGCACCATCACGACTGACGGTATATATCTTTCAAGACATGAAATACGGACTAAAGGAAACACTGCATAACTCACTGCATTTGATTTGGCAGAAAAATAAGCCCCGGCGACCGCGTCGCGGTGACCCGCAAATGTTTTTGGGCGGAAGCCTTCGACTGGATTCAGAGTAAACAATCTCGCTGTCATATCCCGAGATGTCGTAATAAAGCACCTGGTAAGGTTCATCAGAGCGATTAACGTAGCAGAGGCAAAAAAATAAGGTACACACGTCGAATCCGGGGCCCAACGAATGCTCAAGACCTCGTCGTGATGGCCGGTGTACGTCCGATGCAACACAAACGGGGCAAATTCGCGCACGAGATGATTGGGTGTACGCCACACTTGTACGTGCGCGTCATGCGTCACAGCAATGTATCTATCTCGGACGAAGCATCAGAACGGAACGTCAACAGAATCATCATGGGAAGGTGACAGTAGGACGACGACAAAAAAACACCCAACTGACTTTCCATCTGGTGAAAACTGAACGTCCCTTACGGGTTTCTTAAAATTTATATGATGAAGCACGACACCGCGTCGAAAGTGGACGAGAACGGCACGACCATCGTCGTCGACGGACAACAGTAGACGCGTATCTGGAGAGAGGGCAATGACTGCAATATTCTTCCTGTTTTCAAACAGGAGTGTCTTGGACTTATTGCTACAGACGACGCGAGGAGGACATGTCAAGAAAAAGAAGACGATAAAGAGTGTTAAACGGACTTTATGAGATCAAAGACGGCCACACGGTTTCCGACGGGACTCAGCAAGCTATTGCCATCTGGTGTAAAAAGGACGTTTCCTTGTCTGTAGACGGTACCACATATGTTCGAAAACTGATGGAATGGGTTGAGAAGAGATCTTCATATGCTGAAGGACACTCACCTGGTAGTTGGCCTTCATAGCGATGTGCACAGCCACCCAAGTTTTCTTCCCGTATTATTATGTCAGCACGATTAGATCGAAATACTACACACAACTATACTATACAACTGTACTATACAACGACAACATCAGTAGAACACATACCTAAGGCTACAAAATGCAAACGTGAGTCATACAGCAACCAAGCCCTCATTTCATGCCCAGTTCGTCCACTGCCATCCGACCCCTAGCTATCAGGCATTCTTAGAACTGCCTTCAACCTGGCTGTGAGTTCGTCCTCGACCCACGTCTCAGGTATAACCGTGTTCCAAATCTTGATCCAAAAAAAAAAAACTCAGCATGGCCCATCTCATAAAGAAGAAATGACTCACGTTATCATCAACCTTAGAACGCGTCCATCCATTCACGCCCTCGCCTTCTTCCATACCCCCGAGCACAAATGACGCGGGCGCTGACGCCTTTCGTGCTACCCTCCCAAACCCAACGCACTTCTCCATAAGGTCTTCCTTCCTGTGCCGCACCACCCTCCTGCCCACCTTGAATACCTCCGACTCGGACTCGGACTCGCCTGAGCTTCCATATGACAACGCCGGCACAACATTCTCCCGCGTGTCAGTTTCAGCACTCGATTGCGTCTGAGGTCCCACTACCGTCTCCCTCCCCATTCTCGTCTTAACCACCTTGCGCTGTCGTGGACCCGCTAACACGTCACATTCCACGCACGCCGCAGCCTGAGGCTTGGGCGGCCATGTATACACGAGTCCCATCATCTTCGCTTTTGCTTCTGCTCGCGCTCTCACCTTTGCCATCGCCGCCATCGCCACAAAGTCCGCATCGTCTTGCTCAGTGATTGCGACATTCTTCCAAGGCTTTTCTACCCTGGTCGAGGCCGAACCGAAAGGAGAGGATGAGGATAAGGCGGCACCACAGCTCCGGGACGAAGCCGCATTACACCCAGGGTAAGGATCTTTCTGGGGAGTCTCTGGACGTACGATCCTGCCGTCCTTGGAAAACGAAAAGACATATGGACCTGACATCCATACCGGATTGAAAAATGTGTCTAGGTGGAAGTCTCTGCTTGGCGCAGATCGAGATGCGTTGTCGACCGGAGCTTGGCATGGCCTTGGAAGTGAAGCATGCTGCGCGAACTTGGCGGTCGATTGGAGTGCGTTGGAGTGCATAGTGGCATGAGGAGCGGGTCCATAGTTGCGACGATTGTTGTGGCCCGACCCGTCGGTGCGTCGGCGGTAAGTAATGTAGGAGGTAGAAGCAGCCACACTAGATGATTGCATGATAACTTTGTTGGCGCGAATGTTGTGGAGAACGGGATAGATTCGTGAAGAAAACGCGTTCGTTTAATTGGGTGATCGCCTAGGATGCGCTGCAAGAAGCAGAGCAGCGCAAATGCTCAAGAGGTGGAGGTGGTCGACGTCCAGATATCGTACAAGCAAAGCGGCTCGAGTTTTTATGCCATTTCCGAGTGGCACAATGACGCAATATGGACCGTTGGATAACACGCTGGACTCGCTTTCTTTGTCTGTTTCGTGTTCCGCCCACCTTTGTACACCTGCAAATCGGAATACGAATGTGGCGCCGACGCCCTTTCAATATCGTCGCGTGGCCATAATGATCTCCGCATGCGAGCCGGAACGCTCCATCGATCGTCATGGATGGAATTTAGCCTCCACATTCAGGGCCAGGAGACGAAGAAGCTCGTTACGTTGTCCACCAGTCGGAACCGATTGATTGGATGGAGGCTTTGGCTGCTCAACACGCGACCAACCGAACGGAACGAAGGAAAGTTTCGTTTCCCCTGTCCATGACACACGTGTCCGTCTTGGAGAGGACCAGTTCCCTAGAAGATTTCCCACGTTACATCCAGACCATAGTGTGCACGTATCGCAGAAGCGACGACCAGCCAGTGCCAGTAGTTCACCACATGCGGATCCCATGTCACTCCGAGCGGAGATGTCGACGCGTTTTCATTGACGACCGCACAATGGAGATAAAAGGACAGGCAACAGCTCCGTCACATCACCATCGCGATCAGGCACCCCATGACCAGAGTCGGGCGCATGGAAAAAAGGAGGCCGCGTGCCTTTAATACCCGCGTTAACCTGTGCGAAACGTGACGGTTGATCTCAACGATGGGGAAAGGTAACGCCGCGGGTTCGGAAGTGATGGTGATGAATGAACTGGCTTGGGATGTAACTAGCCACGACAACGCGGGCAACGAATGGCAATCGCGCCATCCGCCGATGCTTGAACCGGAATCCAGAGCCAGTGCACCACGCCTTGTCGTCACCGTTTGGTCTGCGACAATAGAATGTGATACCCTCCATACAACTCGGCGTCCAGGTATGATGACGCAGTGAGTCAAAACACCAGCTTTGGTGTGTGAGGCGAGTGATGGCTGGCAGAATTTCGGTCTTGCTTAGGTAGAGAACGCAAACACGTTCACGATCAAGGCCAACGGGAAGAGATGGTGTCATGGCGACCTGCTCATGACGGAACGTATTGCATGATAACTGGATACATGAGCGGAGATTCCACACATGGGCATCTGATGATGGTAGAACGGACGACGTAGAAGAATGACGGGACAAGTCCCCTGGTTCACTGACGCTGTTGATCTGTGTGTGCTTGAAGGGATGCTAGAGTAATCGGCCACCCACCGAGTCAAACACACCAAAGGGGATGCAGAGATCAGACTCGCAACTCAGGCAAACAGTTCAATAAGAAACGTACTGACCAGCGCGATCAGTAGGTTGTTGCTGCCGGTCCTCGTCCTCGTGACGTTGTCTCCGGCGATCGGTCAACACCTTCTTGACGTACAGGAAGCTCACGCCGCCAGCGAGGACTAAACCGCCTATGCGTACGAACTGGCAAGATAAGTCATCAAGAACTCCGTATGTCGGACATGGGAATGAACACGCACTGTTTGCTGGTACATCCTCCTCGGCTTGAGCCTTCAGGGTGACTCTTCTCCGGTATGTTCGTAACTTCTGACGCGACACAGGTTAGCATTGTTGAACCCTCCGGGGGTGTTCATTGAAATTTACGATGTCTGACTACGTACCCCAAAAAAAAATTGAACTGAAGCTGGGAACTTGAGTTTGGACCTACACCGGCAGTAATTTAAAGCGGATAGAGCCGAGTTCTACTAACCCTCAACTGCCAGAACGACCAGCTACTAGCCGTTTATTAGGGTCGCTCTCACGGCATTGCATCAGATTCTACACGCATTCACCGTTGACAGCGCGCGCGACGTGCGTGTTTAATGCGCCAACCCACAGGTAGACCCCTCGTTTGTGTGACGCAGTCGCAGTGTCGCTCATCTCTGGCCCATCAGATCCCACTCAGCGAAAATTCACTGACTATCTATGGGTGACACCCGATATAAGCTAGTTTACGCTGGCTTTTCGCTGCCAACTTATAATCGTCGCAAGGCCATAAACCACAGAAGCGGGTATTGATGCAACTTGTACTTATACGTCGGGTGCGTGTTTGTGGCAGCATACTTACTGTCAGCCCATTGGTACATGGAACTTTATCATCGTTCTCGCGCAGTGCACGCCGCACGACACGTTGCCGGATGCCGGCCGCAGTAAACCAACCCCAGATTTTCCTCGGCCAAGTCGATGAGAAAAAAAAAAAGTTAAGTTGGAAATTTGAATATGTGGGGACTTGACGTCCCCACCCTTTGACGAGAGACCCACACATGCAATTCGTGTCCTGTTTCAACTGGATCACGGCCGGTTCAGATCCCTTGCACGAGTTCTTACATCTCACCCAACGGATTTCTCATCCTTCTGATCGGCTCTTGTCCAGTAAAACAGACCGATTGACTAATCTCAATCCCATGCTTTCGGATTGTTCCTTGACATGCCCATGCAACCTCCCTGGGCAACAACATGACATTTTCAAGGTGCCGAGCGCACTTGCTCCGTCTCCCCATGAACCAGGGCGCTGCTGTGCCAAGAATACAGAAGTATTGCTTCCGTCACTGTTCTGATTCTCTCATTGTTCTAACCCAGCTGTTGCCCTCACGCAAGATGAAATATTTTACGGGAGGACGTTCCCTCGACGGATTGAGCTTCACATCTGGGGTAACAAGGGGCATGCGATCAACCCCCAGGTATGTTCTTATCTTGGCGCTGTTACTCATGGCTTTGATGGGCCACACAAGTGTGAGCCGAGGAAACAAAGATTTTTGGTAAAATTGCACACCCACTACCACGTTCGTCGGTGCTGCTCAGGAACTGGGGTACATTCTGTAGCGCCCGTATACACATCCAAGGGACCCGGTGACACTGAGCTGGCTTCGCCGGCATTACAAATTGTGGTAGATGACTCAGATCCGGCAACTCAGGTCGA
Source organism: Boletus aff. phaeocephalus (assembly GCA_038094555.1). NCBI lineage: Eukaryota > Fungi > Basidiomycota > Agaricomycetes > Boletales > Boletaceae > Boletus > Boletus aff. phaeocephalus. Next base: position 48,807 of record JBBPUH010000001.1, read on the forward strand.
GCCATGGGCCGATGGTTTGTTGCTTGTGAACCCTCATTTTCAAATTGGTTGGCAAGGTGTGTGTGTGTTATTTGGTAGGCAGGCTATACGCTCTCACTACCAATGAGACAAGAATCGTGTCGGTTGGTTTCCATGACAGTGTACAAGCCAACCGAACCGACCCCGTTGCCGATCTGATAAAGAGAGCACCTTTCGACACCGGCGAAGCTTGACACCGAGCAAGTGTAAAAAGGTTACCCTGACAATGTCTTTTTCCGGTTTTCAGCAGTTGCGCGAAAGTGGTTTGATTGAGAGGAACGACGCCAGACTATGGGGTTCGCAAATAACCGAGGCAGCGGGATCTAACGGCATCCCGCCTGACCAGACCCAACTCTGCTCGGCATGACTGAGCCAATGGATTGGATGCAGGTTACGCCGAGAGCGAGTGACGGTCGATGATAACAACTGCGATGTTGCGACCAGCCTGTCTAATGTGACAAGTCGGTTGACCGACATGGAAGCCCACGGGGGTGAGCACCTCCCGGGAGAACGTTCCCCGAAGGCACCCTGTATACTGTAATGCGGCTGGTCGCGTTATCGGTTCGTTTGATCCGAGGGTACACACCTGCCTTGTGGGTGACACACAAACATGGTGGTGGTATGAAAACCCAAATGCGGCGACGCACACAGCACGGTGAGTTGTTTTCGTTTCATGTAATTGATTATCTCCGCAGATGGGAGCGAACCTTGTAGCACATGTGCGAATTGGGGTGCCCGTTACGACGAGCACTTTGGAGAGATGGGCAAGGGTAGCTGGGCCGAGGGAGGCGAGTAGGGTCTGGATTGATTACCTCAGCGACCTAGTTTAGATCCAGATGAGCTGGATGACGTCGTTTCCAAAGAAACGAGTCGAGCGGGTCGGCTCGTTTTTTTTGTTCGGCGTATAACCGGTTTCAGCTCGTTTCCGTGTGGCCGCGGTCCGTCGTAGGTTTCTGTCTTCTGTGGCGTGCGGGACGGTTCGCCACTCACATTTCTGGCGGTTAAACGTCGTGCTTCGAAATGTCTAAAAGCGTCCAGTCGCTGATCGGTTTGCGTCCAAATTTGGACTGTGTATCCAAATTAATGTCTCAGGGGCTGTGTCGTCACGTAACACGCGAGCAGCTGATGTCACTGCCATCGCTCCCTTTCTTCTCCTCCATATAAATTCATTCGTTTCCCTCTCCTCCTCATCCCCCCCCTCCCGCATTTTGCATCCGTTCGTCCTTCTTCTACCCTCACGTCGCTTTGCTTTTTCTTTCTTCCCTCCATGAGCACCACGACAATGCCTGCGTCAGTCATCAAAAACGCGACCACAATCTGGGACATCAATGTAAACTGGCCCCTTTCATCTCAGTGTGGCACTTGGGATCCCAAAGGTCGGGGCGTGGACGTATGGGAGTGTATCCTGGCCCGTATGTCCTGCCCTCTCTTCCTTTCACGTTGCGCTGATCTCGCTCATAGATTACTCAACGCCGTCCACTTCGGTATGTAACGTGCCATCTCTCCTCGGTGGCAACTGACTTTTCTCCATCAGCCACCGAACGCCGTATACTGGCGCTACCTCGGACGCAGATAGCTGTTCACGTCCATCATTCGGCCCGTGGCATGGATCGTCACGCGCACTCAGTTGCCGTAGGCGTCGACGCCATTCATTACTTCCCACATCTCTCGGGCCTATCACCCGTGCTTCCCGTCACCTCGGATACACGTCCACATCCGCGCAGGTCCCGGAGTTTTATTGCGTGGTGAGGTCACTCCTTGGATGCGTGTTGAATCACCATCACATTTTTCACGGCCGGCCCATATATCGTTGTCTAATTACCTTCCCTTCCTTCGCCCGCATACCTTTTTCGCCCGCATCCACCTTGATACCTAACCCTTGACTCAGTCGCAATCAGCATATTCATAACTACTAGAAACACGTCTTTAATGTAACCTTTCATTGTATTCCCTAGCTGTGGATCCTACATACAATATATTCATTGGGGGTATTCGTGAACACGCGTCCTTGCTGTGGTATCGACACCGATGCCCTTCCCGACACGCTCGATGCGGCGATACGTGGTGCCTCTTGTCTGTCGCAAGCCACGATGGTTCCTGTCTGATCACCGTCGCCTAGCAGGCAGTGTAACCTTTCCAGATTCCGCATTACACTGATGGGAGATAAATCGATAATCAACGAGCCTGCAACCGGACCTTACATCAGGCGTCACCAAGCATGTGCAGGGTTAGCCAGCGCGTGTTTCGTGCGTACCAGCTCGATCGTCGATGACAAAAGCAGGTATCCGTGGGAAATGTGATTTCAGTAAATAATATTAAGACATGGAAAATATAATGTGGCGATGGTAACCCGGCGTCGGGATCGATAGTGAGACAGCGTCGTTGTGGCAGTCGCGGTTCAGGGCTTGTTTCGTCAATGCGTTTCGGCGTCCAAGAACCCCAATGCAGAGGTATTGCGGGTCCGATTGATTGAAATGGGATGCTCGGTCCCCCTGTGGGCCGTGGATCCCATGGGTGAACAGAACCGGGTCGACGGTAGCGCGAATGCCACAGCGTGTCACTCTGGCTCCAGCCCTGCGACTCCTAAAAGCCACACACGACAACAAGCAAGAAAAAAAAGTCCTTCGGACTCCACCGGCTGTGCCTGTCATGTCGCGAATGCGACCCGTTGGCGAACACGCGGCGACGACGGCGTCGATCTGACTTGTCCTTTTTAGCTCTTATATACTCGTCTTTTGTGTGTATTCTGATAAATTGGTCAATTTTCCTTCGTCAAATAAACAAATAAACAATAAATAGCAATGCGCGTCGTCAAGCGAGGCTATAACAAAAGCCATCCCGGCAGGTTGGCGTCTGGCATCGGATCATGTCATACATTAATGCGACGACCACGGGGTGGGAAGAGAACAAGAAAAATGAAAGAACGAGGCTGCCGTCAGTGCGTATGTACTTGAACGTGGCACGTACTCGACAGCTGAGAATGCCCGTAACACAGTACGGAAGAATTGGCGCATGGTCTGTCCATATTTTTTCTTGGAAACGCACCTAACCCACCGTACGTGCTTGAATCTATGCACTGGAGGATCACGTCCATCAGATTCAAAGTATCCAATCGTCTGTTGACAGGTGGGGCCCCGAACCCACCGTGGACACTTCGAGTCCCGGCACGTCAAAAAGGAAAAGCAATTTCATAATGCATCCACAAAGTAGTAATCACATTCCCTTCAAGTCATCGAAGATTTGAACGACAGTGGGTCCCAGTAGAAGGGTTTCTGCCCCACCAAGTGGCCTCGGGAATGGTGTTGACTTGGATGACTCGGCCCACCGAATGGCATGTGACGGGAATGATTAATTCCCCGCTTCCGTCCTTCCAGATTCGATGACTGGATTGTCGGTCCCGTCGGTTGTCCGACCAGGCAGGAGTAGTAATCTTGAGAACAGTGGATTTCGTTCAATATTCAATAGTCCACAATGTGGAATTCTAAGGACGCTGAGCATATCGCAGTGTGTGCTCCATTGTTTCTTCTACTGCCCAGAATTCATGGCTGGACGTCTGTCCTGTTGTTGTTGAGATATGTAATCGTGATGGCGAAACGCCAGACTTTGTACGACGCACGCAAAGATGAAAGTATTGAGTCACCACTTGAATGGCTCCATTTGATCCGAAACGGCCGTCGTCACATTGCCGAGCGACGAGCCCAGACTCCAGAAGCGCGGCGTTTTAGTCTTCGGCCGGATCACAATCGCTATGACTGTGAAAGAGACTCAGATGGGGATCTGAAAACATGGTGAAGTACTTATCAGCGTTTTGTATATCGGATGCCAGCCATGTTCCTGACCTTGAACCGAACCTGGATCGAGACCCCTCGGTCCGGCTTGGCACATTCCCTCGAACGTTTTGAACCTCTTTCATGTGGACCGGCTCCCCTTGATTTTCGCCAAGTGGCAACTTGAAACCCTCCGTGCCAGACTGACTGATTCAGATGGCAGCGCGTGTCGTGTCGGACATAATGATCGAAACTTACTTGCCCTCGGAATACGTGGCACGTTCTCGGTGTTCGCACCGGAGTGATGACTTCTTACACGACCTCGCCGTTTATACGTCCACACGAAACGTCGCTTCACGGTTTGTTTGTCGCGTTGCTTTTGTGGCGAGCGGGAACTCCATGGGTTTTATGCCGTTGACAAACAGCTACAAACAACTCTTTTGGCCGCAGCCAACCAGAAAACAAAAAACCCATCCAACATTGGCACCTGTCGGATCCGGTCGACACAGTGTGGACGTCATCTGCGAGAAATAACTTGCATCTGGCCAACTAGATGGGCCAGCAAGCACTGGACCGTCAACATGATATGACCTGATCAAATGTGGACGTTTGATCGTGCCAACTCTGCGATCCGCATCGCTGTCGAGAGATGGGTAACAACTGTGATGTTGACGGCTTCAGACTTATAATGAATGACTGACCTGTAGTCCTCGTGACAGCTTTAACGAGTGGTGGGGACGATTCGCCAGAGACTTTACTTCTGAGAATCCGGCCAGATCAAGCCTGTTCGGTCAAAGTCCTTTCGCCCTACCTATCCCCGACACGAACAACAAGGGTTTGTCGGTGTCCAACAATTTCCGAGTCCCAAGCAGGTGTGTATTCATACAAGATCCACGCCGCATCTCGCTTCCAGACGGTAATTACATACGACACATTTACATATCTCCAGGAGAAGCACTGAACGATTTCTCTAGAAGAATGGAAACGAACTGGGAGTGCAGTCGAGCTAACGCTTACGCTATTTCTCAGCATCCGTCCCCGGAAACCCCGAACACTATCCTATACTTGAATGGAAGCAGCTGCCTGCGCAAAGAATCGGATCCTGCTTGAAATGTTCGGTTATATACCGGGATGTCCACGCCGTCTTCGATTCTCAAGGTCTCGAACTCCTGCCAAGACAATGGCTGGCCACACTGCATAAGTTCTTGATTAGAGTAATTCATCACGTCATGAGTACGTACGGGTTGGGTTGGGATATCTAGATTCATTATGCGCCATTGCTCTGAAACAAAAGAGTCAATGACGTGGGGGTCTAAAGGATGCACGGTATGATGACCGGTCGCTTGAAGGAAAACTAGCCACCCCCTGGAACCTGAAACCTACCATACATGTAAAATGTCCTTACTCAAGCCGTATCCGATACATGCGATGATGTTGCGAGTCCGGACGCTGTACTGCTTCTATGCTCTTGTAGAACACATGGGAGTCACAGCTGAAGCGCTGAAGGCCAAGAAACTTAATGGAAAGCATCAGTATATACTCTGAGGCAGCGGTTGTCCAAGTAACTCGACGATACAATCGTGCCCGACCTCGAACGCCAACGACACCAAAAGAAAGAGCGTCGTGGGACGGCCCAGAGTGTACAGGACAGCTGAACGAGCGGCATGGCCTCTACCTGGTGATCATGCATGACACCACCGAGTTCGTCAGTGACAGAGCCCCGTCATACCATCAAAATGTCTGTCCTTTGGTCATCATAGTGGTGATCTGGTAGAACTACGGGTTATATATATTGCTTGTATCTGCAGGCATGACAACCACGCATACCAACTCATCAATCTTGTATTCGATTCAAGGACCGCATGTCGGGACTTTGATAACATGACGCTGACCATGCACTCGTGTTCAGCTGCATTTCTGTAACTCATTAGTCTGAAGATATGCTTGTGGGACCACCCTCGACACCGTCTGTTGTTCACTAGAACAAGGACCAGGTACAGAGGGAGGGAGCGAACAGACCAGTGTACCTAGAACAGAGGAGCACAAGATAGATGCCAGTGAGGACGGTGCGCTGTATGACTGATGACAACGAATGACGTCGACTCACAGACCGCGTTCATACTCCTGAGTCGTGACAGTGTTCTGGTTATTAGTTTGTGTAAATCTTGTGGCATACCGACAATAATGAATTTGCTCCAACCAATCACGTGCACAGCTACTTCAACGAGCTACCTTCTTATACTACTTCATCGTCCACCGTTGGCCATAGCAGATTTCCGATCTTCAGGTTCAAGAGCCGTCACTCCGGTTCGCGTCGGACTCAAGAACTTGGATAAGTAAGAAGCATCATCCCGGGAAGACAAGATGTAAATATCAACTTGCTTGGCGGGCCTCAGGGAATTCTCAGACGCGAAAGCTGTAAATACCACTCAGTGGTCGTCGACCGGTTCAACCAATCACAGATTTCCCAGTGACTCAATCTTGGTTTTGGTGAGCTCGGTATAAGGCGCCTCCTCGAGCACGTATCTTACCAGTCCAGGAGAAGGCACTGGTGCAAGGTTTCTCCCATATATTCATTATAGAGCAGGTTTCATCTGGCTAAGTAAACTGTGGTCGGTCCAACTCACAATACTTACTTTGTCACGGATCTCCAAGGGATGAGATGAGGATGAGTACTAAGTCGAATCGAAAAACGCACGTAACTATCTTTTTCTTCTACACTGTTTCAGGAAACACGCGGTATTTATACATCGGCCAACCGGTCGAAGCTTGCCAATCATACATTAAGTGAGTCTTGTATTATTCTTTGGGAGTTCTTCGTGGTCACCGATTTGTTCCGACTGCTCTGTAATTTGCCGTTTCCCTGATTGGTGCCGCATTTCCGGTGTTTCATAGTCTCCACTGGATTTCCACGTGTTACTGGTACTCCGTGGTGCCTACCCATAAACATATAATTCACTGTCCAGTCTGATACAGCGCTGCTCGGATAGGGTTACCGGTACCGAGATATTAAACCGCACGCATTTGTGGGGTTTCCTTGTCGTTTCCCCACACGCAATGACTGCCTGGGTGACAGCGAGCACGCTGGCTTTTGGATGTTTTGTGATTCTATACTTTGGACGACGAGCGCTCGGAAGTCGACGTTCGTACCAATTGCCCCCCGGCCCTCCCGGACTACCATGGGTTGGTAACATCATTGGAGTTAGCGCAAGCACTCCATGGATAACATATACAGAGTGGGGAAGAACATACGGCAGGTTATAACCTGTTCATTTTTACGTTTCCTACTCAACCCGGATTCTTACAGGCGACATAGTTTACGCTCGGTTCATGGGAAAGGATATGGTTATTCTGAATTCAGAACAGATTGCAAAGAATTTACTCGAGGACCGATCCAAGAATTACTCGGACCGTCCACACCTCAGCGTCATCGCATTGTCAGTCCGCGTTTTATTATCATACTATTGACCTCATTCCGCTATACCAGGTGTGGACAGGATTTCAACACCGCTTTCTTAAGATATGGCGACCAATGGCGACTACATCGACGCTTTTTTCACCAGACGTTCCGGCCGGATGCAATTCACAGATTTTTTCCAGTGCAACACCGCAAGGCGTGTGTCCTTCTCCGGCGGCTCTTCGATGCCCCTGAAGAACTCTATGACCATATTTACGAGTAAGCATACTGAGGGCGCCGCGATAGACTCTACCTCAACTCTTCTTCGAGATACACGGGGGCGATCATTATGAATAGCGCGTACGATTATGATCCAGTATCCCGCAAGGACAAGCTGATTGAACTCGTGACGAATCTCCTAAAAATAGTCGTTCCTCTTCTCCGTCCCGACGTCACTGCCATGGTTGACACCTTTCCTTGGGGTAAGCTAACATTTTTCCTCTTTCATATCGAGTTATGAAGTAGAATTCCTTCAAGTGCTTTGTCTCCCGTCATGGCTTCCTGGCATGTCATTCAAAAGGAAAATGGAGATCGCACGCAATTATTCGAAGCAGTATGTCGAACGATTGTTTGAGTATGCTCTTCCAAGAGCGGTGATGATCGTCTCATCTTTGCCTTATGTGCTTGTTGACTTGTTTCGTGTGTTAGATGAACTACAGCGGTGCGCCGTCCATGATTCACGATGCTTTTCAAGAGATGAAGGAGAAAGACATTTCCCCCGAACAAGCGTGGATGCGTGACCTCAAGCAGGCGTCAGGAACTGCATTCTTGGGTATGATTGTTACATCTCTTGTGAGAACACCTAGGTACTCATGTTATCCAACTTCTAAGCTGGATCGGAGACGGTATGTGACGCTGTCTATGTCAAGCATGACCACTAACAACGCGAGACAGTCCAGTGCTGTCTTGATGACATTCTTTCTCATGATGGTGGTGCATCAAAAAGCACAAGAAAGAGTCCAAGCAGAAATCGATGCAGTGGTAGGAAATGATAGACTACCGACGATGGATGATCGACCATCACTCCCCTTCCTGGATGCTGTTTTTCGAGAAGTGCTCAGATACAGTCCTATTATTCCTATGTGTGGGTAACCCTGTCTTGGTAAATTTTCGTGGTTTGATCCTCTTGAATCACCCCAGCGATTCCACACACTGCTATGGAAGACGACGTGTATGAAGGGTTTTTCATTCCAAAGGGTGAGTATTAAATGACCTCCTCGCTTGAACGAAGGTTGGTTGACACACCGTTCTAGGTGCTATCATCATATCGAACTTGTGGTCAGTGTGCTTTACATACTTCGAAGTCGGTACCGTTAAACGTGCTCTAGGGCGATGGCACATGATGAGTCCAAGTACCCCAATTCACACACGTTCATACCTGAGCGATTCCTCAATGACGATGGTTCCCTCAAACCCAATGTCACAGAGCATCTTGCATACGGATTCGGTCGACGCATCTGTGTCGGGAGACACTTTGCTGACGCGTCCGTATGGTCACTGATGGCCAAGGTACTGGCCGTGTTCAAGATCCTGGGGCCGGTGGACAAGAACGGCGTGGAGATCCCAGTAGAGCCGAAGTTTACGGGCGTGAATACAGTGTAAGTGATGGATGACAAGGTATCCTTGCATTTTCTTGGGTGTGATGTTGATACTCTGTGCAGACGTCCACTTCCATTCAAGTGCAGATTTGTACCCAGAGTTCAGGGGATGGATGCTGAGAAATTGGGGCAATTGATTTCCGCCGACATTTCATTTCTTGACGAATAATTTGCTCTCTCCTTGCTTCTTCGCATTTCTGTTTACTTGCCCTCCAAGTTGTTCTACCCTAGTGATCTGAGAAAAAATAAATGGATTAAACTGAAACAGTATATCCCTGCTGTGGCCTTCAGACGAGCAATTGCTGCACCGCCTGCACGTGACACCTCCGTCATTGCCATTTCAAACTTCAGTTTGGCTGCAGCGTAGCCACTCACAACCAAACACCAGCCTAAAGACAGCTAATACCTTCCACACATAGATCCAAGCCAGCGCTTCAAATCTCCTTTCCGTCTCTACTGGTAAGTTTTGTCGCTATCCAGTGTCTCTTGTGTACTTGGCTGTTCGTTGCCTTGACCATCGTTCGAGGCTTGGCAGTCGTTATCTAAATGAACCATGCTGTGTGGATTTCATGTAACATTGGCAGAGTGACAATATGTGGAGAACTCCTTAGTGAGTGGGTTCAAAACTCACACTGAGGTGCCTAACGTAATTATATCTTGTTTGTGGGTGAGTATCATGTCGTGCTCGCCTCCCACGCAATCTCCGACGGGACATCCTGCTAGAGTGTTACTGTACTATATATTGTTCATGACCGGTCGTTGTCGGGCGCCGAACTCGAAGCCTGGAACTCCAGAATCACCGTCATGTGCTGAGGCCAAGTTACCGGACCGATTGTGAATTTTCCGTGGATATGCCGGATGGGTATGCGGTAGGTCCTTGTACGTCGCGCTGTTCGTCCTCTGCTCAAGTCAGCTTCCGCACAGGAGACCCGGTTCATTCTCGGATTTAGGACAAGATGGCATCCGGAGACAATCTGCGCCATGATGAGTCCAAGCATCGTCCCGACTATCCGTACCCTTTTCGTCACTAACATGTTGGATCTTCTTTTTACGCCACCAGCCATTCCTCTAAACGTCGTGGCTTGGCTACGCCGCCTTGTCTTATTTTTTAGCGGAACATATAGGCCAAACGAGGTACTCACGGAGCATCCCCTGGCACCTTCCAAATAATTAGCCGATGATGTGCGTGAGTATGTATATAGGAACGCGCATAGGTTGACCAAGCTATTTTTCATCGAGGTACACCACTGTAGTCATGCACGACCGTCGCGATCGGCCGCAAGGAGGCACTGTCGCAGGTACTCGTCTCTTCTCGTGGTCTCCCAAAGCCAAGGAGGACATTACGACACCACGCGAGCTTCCGAAAGGGCCTTGACGACGACCCTTTGAGTGCCCTCTTCAAAAAATGGTAATAACCCTATCGAAACCCCTTGTCTGTCTAGGTTTAATCACATACGCGGCTCTGCGGTACCGCTGCACCGTTTGGCGTGCACGATATATCGTGGGGATGAAAAAAGATGTTTTCTCTTATGGAACCAAGGAGCCTCAGGACCGTTTTTGGGTATGATGTTTAGATAACTTGCGAAAGCGTCGGATCGTGCACGTTATCCAACTTGAGAGGGGGAGGGTACGTCGTCAACGTATCCGCCACGATGGCAGCCATGATGCATGACCACTTGGCAGGAAAAGAGGCTCGATCTCAGCCAAGAAAAAAAAGTACAACCGCGACTTGATGTTACAGTGGCAGGCGGGGACAACCGCGAACAATTTGTGATTGGCATTGATTGACATTGATCTGCGTGGATGGTATTTTTCCGGGGAGTAGCTCCTCGCTCCTCTGAGTGAATGGCTGTCTTGGTTTTCCCGTGCTCTCATGGATGACGACATGTATATATCGCATAGGCGTCATTTTTCAACGGGTGAATGTCGGGTTATCGAGCGTTGATTGATGCAGTACCCGCATTGGTATTGAGGTGCAATTGTCCATTTTGTCACACATGGCCATGACGAAACCAGGTAGAGTCGATCCACGTACGTTCAAGCCGGCATCGGTACTGATATTTCGTTCGTCAAACATGGCGTCGAATATATTGCTTATAACTTTGGCCGACGATACCGTTGGAACCGGGAGACGGACCGCAGGTATGTTTATGCAGATCGCCAAGCTGCATTCAAGATGGGTGTTGAAACCTAGAACAAGAATACGGTAGAGTGGAATCGTTATTTCGGTCGCGAATGCGTGACGGGAAAACCATCCAAGGTATTACATGTACACGTAATCATAGTATGTCTGTGTCATATTGAAAAAGTCAAGAAAACCATGTCAAACATATGCTAGTGTGGGTAGCCAAAGAACAATGTCCATTGCGATTCAGGATTTCGGATTATCAAGTATTGTAGAGCTGGGGCGGAGATGCAAGCATGTCATGACACCCCCCTTCTCAGGAAAATCTTCCAGACAAGGAGTCAGGTGCGGACGTGGAAATGGCCAATCCGGGTATTGCCTTCATATATTCTTCGAAATACGGTACCGCAGTCTGGTTCGACCGCACTGTCAGGCGCTTTAACGCACACCGGGAACGCCAGAGCATCTCCATAAATGCAACGTGCGGCCACGGGTCGCGCTCGCGGTAACAAAAGCATATGTCGAGCTCTTCGAGCGCGGGTAAGGTGAGCACATCAAAGATGTCGCTGAGGCCTGCTCGGATCACCTTGATCTCGATGCGACGCAGCCAAGGGTGGGTGATCGAACCGGAGGCGAGTGTGCGCAAGGCACCCCGTTGGTCCTCGTCCGCAGAGAGACACGAAACGACGAGAGTGTGGAGTTGACCGCAGCGGGCAAGGAGCTGGACGAAAAGTGCACTACTAAACAATGCGAAATGCATGTTCAGCTCCACCAAGTTGTCCCAGGGCAAGCTAATCGCATCGAGGGATTGTAGATCATAGTTGAGGCACTGAAGAGACACGGAACGGAGGTGTTTGGCAGACCCGGAAAAGTGGATGGAGGGGGCATCGCGATAGGAGGTAACGTGGAGACGTTGGATGGAAAGATCGGTCCCCCTCTCTGGTACGAAGAGACTGGGTAGGGAGGGGCCATGCCACCAGAGATCACTGCACTGGTCGATGAGTGGTTGGAGCCAGTGTATGATAAATGAGACTAGGGTTGGCTCTGCAGCGACCATGTTGGCATCATTAAGGATACGGATGGTCAAAGGGACGCTCTTGGCTCTGGCCAACCAAGATGCGCACCCATGACGATAATCCTCGGAGGAAGTTTTCTGGAGGTAAATGGAAAGTGAGGACCAGAGACGGGGAGTAGATAATGCAACGTCACGCCAATGACGGCAGACTCGGGTAAGCATCATGGGAGACTCGACATCTCTTGGGGTGATGTACGATGTTTTGGACAGGCAGTGGTAAAACACTTCCCCCAACACCTCTGGAGGGATGCGGCGAGCAGGTGATGTAAGCGCCTGGTGAGCGAGCAAAGACCCGCGCACATGAACGCTGCCTTGCTCGAGCCTTGCTTGGATGGCAGCGAGTTTCTGAATGGCACTGTCTACATTGGCCATCTGTAAGGCAAGTGTGGAAATTTGGGTATTTCGTTGGGAGACGATGGCATCGATAAGCAGGATGTCTTCAGCGACCGGCACGGCGTTAACGTTGCTGAATTTAGAGAATGGGGTATCGAGGTCCACTGGCTGTTGAAAGCAGGCCGGCCGTGAGCAGAGTGTGGAAGGGAGAGCCCAAGTGACTGACCAAAAAGGAGTCTGTCTAAAGGGGGCGCCCAGCATGAGAGACGATTGCGCCATCGCGTCAGGAAATGATGGACCCACCTTTCCGAGATACTCATCCAGCTGATCGTGTATTCTTTGCAGAATATCCATGTTGGGAATTTCTCCTCGACAATGGGATGTACGACGACCGCAGTGTTGATTTTACAAGGGCAAGGGGTAAGATCCGCAAGGCTGTTCGCTGAGCGTCGTGGTGTGAACTGATATAAATCGCGGAGGCGTGTCACGAGCCAGGATACGCATGTTCCGCAGCTTGCTTTCGAAGCCTCCAGTTGACCGTAATGACAGGTTATCGCCGTCATGGCCAGTGGGAACGCGTCTCACAGACCACATCTTTGGATCTCTTAGCGAATTGTCCCATTCGACCAGGGGTGGGCATATTGTCTACATGTTAACTAATGCAGCCGTCTCTGTCTGGTGTACTCAGGCAGCCCCCTCTGGCGACTTTCATGCTCCGTTTTTCTTCTAGAGGGCTGTTCGGAACCGCGGAGCCCATCGTTTGAAGGAAGCCTCTACCTTGAGGTTGTCCCCGAGGATCCAGCACTTTACTACTTCCCATGAGCAGTCGTGTGATTCATTGTTGGCGGCGCAATCCGTGATTAATTGATGGTCCACTCCCGATGGTCAAGCAGCTGGGCTCTGGTTTGCTATATCACTTCATGCAACCTGCGGCCTTGAGACCTGGCATTTGAATAGAAAACAGATACGTCGAGCTCCACTTGAATCAGGCCATTCGGCCGAATTAGTCTACCTTAGTATCATACCATGTTCCGCGCCTTCTCTTCTTTACAAGACTAAAAATCCCGATTGTCGGTGATTGTCCTCACTGGCCGTCAATACCACCTTCGGCCGACGGTGGTTGTTGATCCGTTGCTTGACGAGTCCGCGGCGGAAGAACAAAATCTGGTTTTGGTTGCCAACACAGCCTGATCGTGCATTGCCTCATGTCGGATGGACAGCAATGTGCGGTGCCATCTAGATCGGCCAACGTCGCTAGCCATAACAAGCACAATGACCAGCCGCGCGCCAGGCGCCAAGAGACATGATCGTCAATCTTCGGAGTGCGCCAAAGGCCCCGACTTTCTGGTCCTCCTAGCCCTCCGGTATTCATTCATTCGATGGCCAAGTCCTATTTTCTTTCCACCAGTGAGAGTACGGAAGGCGTTGTGGCGATGCTCGGGGCTCCAGGTTAGAGCGGAGCAGAGTCGGAGTAGCGGAGGTAAGAGCAGACGGCATCCATACATTCTGGAGCAAAACGGGCATTTGCTTTCGAAGTTTCTTGCACCGAGGACTGTATTCACAAGTATACCGGATGTGCTCGCAAGTGCTGATGTCACAGTAAGATGAACTTGGAGGCGTACCTCATTGACATCATCCACAGGAACTCCAAGGGCAGGCACTGCTTAGACTTCTGTCCGACGAATGCAAAACGTGTTGTATAAAGTTTGACCATTCATCCTAAACAGCGAGCATATCGGAACCAACCTTCAAGGTTGGAACTCTTTGTTCTCGAGTTCAAGTTGTACCGATGGCGGTCATGTGGACGTATGTGAGTGGTACGTTTGGTTCATTGGTGGTCCATCTCCCCCTCCGGCCCGATCCACGGTGATTCATGGCTGGATATCGATTGGTCTCACTGCATATGTACTCGGGGCGCAAGTACGGGCTCAACGTTCCCCTTCTGGGTGACATGACGTCTTGCACGTGCCGTTTTCTATAGTTAATAGCGTCATGTCCAGGCACAGTTGTCTCAATTACGGTTCGATCCGATTCGGACTTGTTTCCAAGGGTACACTCAAGTGAAAAAGATATTAGGTCGGCGAATGAAGATTTTCCAGACGCCTGGCCAAAGTTCACTTACGTCTGCTGGCAGTGCGTGATTGTTGTTTTCTAAGTACGTTCAGGGACTCGTCTCAAGAGTCGCCCATGCTCTGGATCTGGCCCCTAGGTATATAATCGCTCCTACGCCCCCTGCTACGATCGTCCGAACCTCCTCAGAAGACTACCCTCGGCGATGTACAGTGCTGTTGCTTCATCCGTGCCTCGACAAAGTAAGGTGGTTCTACAGAGGTTGTATCGCGAAAAAGAGGGCGAAAGTTTCAATGCACTTCGGGATGCCATCAATGAGCTCACTGGAGAGGCACTGCAAACACGGCAAGAGATCCTGCGGAAAGGTTTGTGGATCGTTGTTGTCAGCGCGGGTTGGTAATAATCTACTATTTGCATCCGAAGCCACGGATCTACTCTCTACTGCTTCGAAAGTCAGGAAGCTGAAAGAAGCCCAGGCTGTTAACTTGGTGCCATACGAAGAGAACGTTGAAGATAGCGCAATGGGTCACGTTGGTCAGCCCATCCGATATCATCCGATCGATGGTGCTTTAGGTCATTCCGCGCTGCCATCTTCCTCAGGGCTCCAAAATTGGTACTATTGTCCCGAATTTGATTCGCGGCCAGCTTCCCAATCCCACGACCAACACCACACGCTATTTACTATGGACTCCGTTAGGAACCCGGCCAGTCCTCGAGGATATGCCGAGGTCCAGCCTGATTATCAATATTTTCGACTTCAAAGCATCTAATCATTTTGGCTTGACCTCATCTTCGTCTTTAAACAGTGTAGCTTTAGGATTTATTGTGTATTTCGTAGAATTCGCTTGAGACTGTAGAGTATTCCAACTTACTCCAATTGGTTGTTGGGCTTTTGGTCATGGGTCATGGCAAAAGAGAATGGGTAGTATATATACCATAGATAGAATCAGTGTTATCTATATGTTAGCAGGAGAGCGCTTTACCGAAATCGAACTGATAGAAGTGATCCATGGTCGAATGCTACGAAGAATCGGATAACAGTCCAATCGTGACTGACTCGTCTACAAAGAGTGCGTGGTGCCGAGTCCAAAAGCTCTTGACATTGTTACTTACCATTTGTATCGAATGATAATTATCCCAGTTTCTCCAAGTCTGTATGCACTCGTTGAGCAGTCCCACGAATGCGCGTGAATCTGGGATTCTTCTTGCACGTTAGGGGCACAGGCATCAAAACAAGGCTCGGGAGGAGAGTGCTAGAGTGCGATAAAAGAATTGCACCTATAGGGGATATCAACCTAACGCTTGGCCACTTGAGATGATCACCATTCTCTTTTTGAATGACACACGGGAAACCACGACGGGAAACAGCACTTGAGCCAAATGTATCTCATGGCGAGTGTCGGAGAGAAAACAAACAAAACATGATGTCCAACATGGTCACAATAATGTCGACAGTGTTGAAAAGTCGTATGTCGAGAGTGGGACGAGAACGGCAGACGTTATTCGTGATAACGGACGAAGAAAAAAAGGGTACGTACGACGAGCGGCTAAGATAAGATATGGTTATTATGTAAGCGATAAGGAGCGAATGATTCTAATCTAACAGACAAACCCCATCCTTGTGGGACACTGGATCATGGCCAGATGTATCGTGCCATTCATGATGTCTGCATTTGTGTATTTCGAGGAAGAGCTGAGGTTGAATTAGGTCTATCACCAAATTCAGTGATATACATACACTCAAGAACATGGTCATTGAGGTTCTCAGGAGCATGGTACAACCGTCTGAAGAGATGACAAGCCTTGCAGTGTTGTGATAGTAGAAATCGACTTTGTGAGGTGAGAAGCCGAATGTGGTTAGATGGAAACGTGTTGTTGACACTGCCATCAGTTACTTAAACAACCGAGCGACACTTGGCGAGAGCTTGGTGCCTCTCGAGTTTAGGTGACTGGATAAATCATGATCCATGGGCGTTTTGCAAAGACAAACGTGGTCGGACATTTGTCATAAACAATGTCGGAGGCTTGATCGGTGCGACTGCTACCCCGACTTACACTCGATAATGAAAGCTTATCGACAATTGTCAACGTTAATGACTCTCCTGCACCATGCTAATAAAATCCACTATGCGTTGCTGTCCAGGGCAACATGTGAACTGCGTCATAGGGAATGGGTGACGGTGCCCTATTCCTTATACTTTGCATGTGACAAGATAGTCCTGGCGGGGTATCCTGGGGTGTGAACTTGACTGTAAAGATGCACAGCAAGCTATGGTGTTTGTGTTCACTGCTCACCTCCAAAAAGGTTTGATCGCCAGCCCCCTGAGTTATAGTACTAACAACGTAGCCAGTACTTTGAAAAGTTGTCTGAGCGACAACTGCTCATTCAGGAGCTTGTCGATATTTTATGTTGTATAGTGTAGTAAGTTTTTCGATGCTTTGAGATTCCGTGCAATCAACGTGTGTATAAGTAAATAGTCATCCCAGCTTCAGGCTTCATGCCTATTATGTGTGTGCATTGTACAATAAGTCGTATCAATAGAACACTTCAAACAGTAAATCAATCCATTCCCACAAAAGGCTTCCACGTTAAGTTGCCGTGGAAGGTATGAGGTATGAAAATGGGATGCTATGAAAGTTATAGGCTATGGGTGGGTACGGGTAGACTCCGACTCGACTCGGAGGGCGTCTGCCACTACATACATGACCAGGTGATCTTCTTTATTCTGCTTTACGCCTGAGCATGTGTTCAACGTTTCTAGGCATTCGGAACATATCCAACCGGGCCGGAGTGTTTCTTCCCGGTCGTCCTTTACGTTCGGTACGTGGGTCACCGTGCTCTGACGCTTATAGCCTCGTATAGTTAGTAATTCGGTCCGAGTCTTGTTTTTGATGTTACTTACTTTGGCTGACAGGAATACCATTTCACTCAAAGAGTCGGGAAATGCAGGATACCACGTTAGTCTTATGGAGTTCATAAACAAAGACCTACCACGAGAATTTGGCCTGCACATTGGCGGTGCATGTCCGTTGTTTCTACGTTCAGGAGCACCTCAAGAATTATTCGTGATTCGAAGGCATCTCGAGAATCGCTCATGATTTGAATCCGGAGACACGTTTAAACTAACTCGGGTCTACGTACTGACCGGTGCGAGGCTGAGCAAACATCTCGTACAGATCACTCGTCGTCAATGAACCGCACCGTTGCATCATCCAGTCCACCCTTATCCGTGCCTTTGAGTCAACAGTGAGAGGTAATACCGCGAAAGGGAAGGTGAGTGTTTCAAAGCACTTCGGGACATCATCAGTGACCTCATACTAGGAGGAGAGCTGCAGAAACAGCAAGAGATCCTTCAAACAAGCGTGGATTACTATTGAGCCTGCTGCCATCCAAAACCCTCAATTTACTCGACTGCCTTAGAGGTCAAAGCAGAGAGAAGCACAGCCTGTCGTTCACCCAACCTCGTACGAAGAGCACGCTCTTAATACTGGTCTGAAATCATCCGCCCGACGTGCTCATGGTACCCTGGGTCGTTTCACTGAACTATTCCACTTGTCCCAGAGCTGGGATCATTGTACCGAATTCAACGATCGGTTGACGCACTGCGTTTCCCACTGGCAGAACCACAATCAACAGCATCACTCGACGATGAGCACAGACTCCGAGCCTGATTTGAACCAGGCCAGTTCTACTCATCGTATTGTCAAGGTTGGCTTGACTATCTTTATCCCAACTAGTCAGCGTATTTGTCTTCTTCATATAGTGTAGCTTTAGCAGTAATGATATATTCGTCCAGTGTTTATGTATTCAAACCAGCAGAGTAGCTGGTTTTAGACAAGTCGTAATTAGTCATGACACTTCTGTTATTTTGTGCCAGTCATGTCACAGTCCAAGGCAGGGTACGAGCGGCTGCCATTGCACTCGGTTTCGGACCCAGCCCATTCTCATCCTCATTCGCGTTCCCGTTCTCGCTCGCCACGTCGCCGTTTGTCTCACAAACCCACTTTGTTGATACGCCCACGGACATGTTTCACTGCGCTCAAAATCATCGTCCCACTTCTCGCCATCGTCGTTCTTGGCGGTCTATTCTTTTACGAACCCCATATCGAACTCTCATTCTACTCCCGCGAATGGATACAGCACCAAATTACACCCATAGAACCCCTCTTGGGGTGCTTCACCCCCGACCGCGTCAGTCCCCACTACAATGTTTCCAAGTATCTCTACGGTCCCAAACGCACCGAGGTCCATGCTGGCGTACCCATGCGATTTGACATGGACTGTTACGACTTTGCAGCGACCATCCAGCCACCAGACTCGTCACGCGACTCCACGTTTGTAACTCCCGACGACCGCATCCACTATCATGCTTATTGGCGTGTCGACCTCGCACCATTTGGTGAACGACAGGAATACATGCTTAAATCATTTTTTGCAACCCAGAACTTCGATACTACCCGTTTGATCATGTGGTCCAATGGGGACCTAAGCGTTTACCCAATCATTCGAAAGTACCTGACTCTATTCCCGGATGCGTTCGAGTTGCGCATTGCCGAAATTGAGGTATTGGCCCAAGGAACCCCACTCGATGGGACAAGCCTGTTGAATTTGAATGATAAGAAGGCCTGGATAGATGGGGATCTCGTGCGGCTTTTAGTCGTATGGACATATGGTGGTGTATGGATTGATATGGATTCACTCCTCACTCGAGACCTCGCACCTCTGCTTGAACACGAATTTGTGACGCAATGGGATTGTTATGGCAAGTCACTCCGTCTCTCCACCGTCCGTTGTGCTGACTCGTATGTTCCATCCACATAGACAAACCGTACTTGGCTCTCAATGGCGCCTTGATGCACTTCCACAAACATTCGCCTTATCTCTGTGAAGCATTTCATATCATGGCGACGTCCTCCCCTCCCCGTCCAGGTTCGACAGACTGGGGTGCGATTCTTTACCTCAAACTTTGGCGTCGGCTCTTGGCGGCGCACATTCCTCCCTTCAAAATTCTCCCCTTTTGCTTCAGCGATGCGCGTGCTTGTCGTCTGGACAATCGTCTACCGGACCCATTCGAGCCAGACCCTTCGAGCGGGAAATGGACAATGGGTATGGATTTAGAAGCGGGCGGGGGCTTGGACCAGACGCTAAACAAGGTATTCTCTGTGCATTTACATAATCAGTGGGAAAAGGCGTTTCCAAAAGGTGGTTGGGTGGAGAGGTTGTTGCTGGCACGATATGAGGAAAAGTTGGAGAAGGGAAAGAATGTGGATGTGTACTCAACGATCGACGACCGGTGACCAATATCCCGAGGCGTTAGGGACGAGACTGCCGCGTGAGGACGTATGCTGGTGATGCACACTGGACATCTACTTATATTTACCTGTTGCTTTTAGGGACCAAGTCTGACTTAATGACAATACACAGGTGCACACAATCAGTATATATTATGGACATGGTCAAACGCCATGTATTGTACAATCGCATTTACATGTGGAGATCATGATGGGACACCCGGAACACCCCCACCATTCCGGAGACCAGTCAACCGTCGACTCCGAGCACAGAGTGACAGTCTAGAGGGTGCTTGCGGCAATCAACTCCTCCAGCTTCTTGCTATTCATTCCCGGCATTCGAGGGACGATCCTGCATTCGAATGGAAGCGGACGTCTGTACAAAATTAACACACCCCAGCGCAACCAAAAATCTCTCACTCACACACTAATACCAGTCGAAAACCTTGGCTCTACAGGCATCTCTGCCCCTGTTTCGTCCAGGGGTTTCAATATCTTAAAGACAGCCAATACCTTGGCGATCGCTGCCCACACGGACATGTCAGCAAAGTGTCTTCCTACACAGATGCGTCGGCCAAATCCATATGCAATGTGTTCCATGTCGTTGGGTTTGAGAGAGCCATCGTCATTGAGGAATCGCTCGGGCATGAATTTGTTTGGGTCGGAATACCTATTTTCGTCGTGTGACATCGACCTGGGAGAGAACATCATCAAAGGGTCTATTTCGAGGGAATTGGAGCTCACTGACCATAAGTTTGCGATGAGGATAGCACCTTGAACCGCGAGTATAAATGCGCAGTCACCCGGAAAAGTACTGATCACCCACCCTTTGGAATATGGAATCCGCCATAGACATCATCGTCCACGGCAGCATGGGGAACGGCTGCATTATTCAGGGAAACTAATAATTACGCAAAAAAGAGGGACTCACACAGGGGAGTGGTAGGGCAGCATCTGAGTGTTTCCCTAAAAATAGCATCTACGAAAGGCAACGAAGGTCGATCTTCGATCGTCGGTAACCTGTCCTTGCCCACCACAGCATCGATCTGAGCTTGGGCTTTCTCCTGTATTGCTGGGTTCAACATCACCATGAGGAAAAATGCCATCACGACTGAGTGAGACTATTCCATCATCAACGTGAACTCAGTGTATTTGTATTAACATATCCACGTACTGTCGATGCAGCTAGGGAGAAACAACAATAGGGCGCGAGTTAGTGGCAATGAAATCTGGAATATAAGTTGCATACCCAAAGCGGCAGTTGCAGCCGCCTCTTTTAGTGCTTTTGTCCATGTTTCATCCGGCACCGATCCTTTTTCTTCCATGCCTTGCATTGCATCATGCACCATGGATGGCGCAACGCTATTGTCCCGCTTGACGGAATATTAAGAGAATGTAAAGGGAGATAAATGCGACCTCACTACGCTTTGCAGAGAGAACTCGAATGCGGTCTCAATATATTGTCTTGTAAGCTCTCTTGCAGCTGCCATCCTCGTTTTGAATGACATTCCCGGGAACCAACCCGGGAGCTTCAAGACTAATGCAAAACCGATATTCATAGGATACATGATAGGCATACAATATACTCACGTATTGGAAAGGTGGCGACAATGATCGCAATGTCGGGGCGCACGACGGATAGCGCAATTTCTTGCACCTTGGTCACATTTTTCAAGAGTTCGTCATCGTGAGACAGGGAATCGTAATCATATGCGCTCTTAAGAACAATCGAGGCAGTGTATCTGAACAAAATGTGAATTAGTGGTAATCCCTGCATTCAGCCCTGAATACGTACTCAAAGACATGCTCATCAAGCTGTAATGGGGTACTGAGTAATTGCCGGAGGAGCTGGCACGTCCTGCGATGTTGGAATGGTAGGAACCTTTGTGCTGCATCCACCCGAAACGTCTGATGGAAGAATCGTCTGTGAAGTCGCCATCTATCGCCGTAGGGCATAAGTACGGAATTGAAGTCTATTCCACACCTGAAACAGCACACATGAGGGTACTGTCGAAAGTAAAGAGAAGTGCTCACAGTTCGTTGGTGATCAAGTAAGGACGATCAGAATTGTTTCGTGAATGGCAATCGAGTAAATCCTTTGCAATCTTTTCTGAGTTGATGATAATCATATCCTTTCCTAACAATCGGGAATGAACCACATCGCCTGCACGGGTAGGTAAGTACGTGTAGAAAGCGTCCTAGCATGCAGTGACTTGCCGTATGTCCTTGCCCAGTCCCGGTAGGTCAACCACGGTGCACTCGTGTCGATCCCAGTGACATTGCCAACCCATGGTAACCCAGGAGGGCCAGGGGGTAATGGGTAAATGGGCTTCGTACTCCTAAGATATCGCCTGCCGAAGTAGATCACGATTATGCACCCAAAGGCAATAATGCATGCAACGGTAGATGTCATGGAGATAATGTGATACGGGCAGAAAGACCTGGAGGACATCCTTCAATTTATGGAGGCCGAATAGGGTGCTCCATTTCGAGACCTTTTGTGTGTGATGGAACGACTTCAGGAATTCCCGCTACGTCTAGTAAGTTCATCTTCATGTCTTAGGTGGATCTTGATGAAGATGTCTCAAACATTGCGTAAACCGTGTGGTCCCTGGGTGTTGGACTCGGAGGAAGCGATTAAAGGATCGAATATAAGCTCCAGTCGAGTGGAAATGAGACTGTATAAACCTAACGGAATGAATATGGACTGTGCTGTTTGTGAGTAAGGAATGGGCGGAAGTGTAAGGGATCTCACTGCCACATACTAGTTGGTGGAAACTTGAAGCTTGAAGTCCAAGAAAGGCAAAGTGAATGGGCTGCCAATTCGCTAAACGACAGTAGGCTTTCATTAGGCGGTAACCCCAACAGGATCATAACGAGTTAGATCGAGCTTCTGTTCCAGTGACAGGTGTCTCAGTGCCACCAGAAATCTAGTTTCGTCGTCGGCATATGGGAACGGATTGGCAGACTCGTCTATTTCTGCTGACACTACATTACCCCCGAGTCGGCATCTACCCCCCAAGTCAGCAGTCGCAACTTCACGTCGCAACACTCAACTTTAAACTCATGATAATTACCATAGTATGTGGATAAGAATGGTACGATGCAGAAGGTGCGTTATAGGACATGCTATATTGAACATAAGGAATGGTATTTGACACAAGACCACTCGACGACGAGAAATCCAGTATGTGGTCTGGCCAGTTCGGATCCAGGTTGTCTGAGTCATTTGATGAGGTGAAACATTCCACCGGTGCCAGCGCTGGTGCTGGGATTCCCTCGTACTGCCTCTCGATGTGCTCGCATAGTTGAAAACAGCCATTTACATTCGAGCGGTAGAAACTTTGAGCGCGTTTGACGTCGAGATGGTACAGTTTTGATACCTTCAGCATTTTTAATGATGCTTGAGGTACTTCTGATCCCAGTTCTTCCTGGGACGTGTTCCAGTAATCTCGAATATACGTGCACATAAGTCTCGGGGATGCAAAGGAGTAACCATACCCAAATTCAGGACAAGCCATTCGTTCACAACATTCTCTCGAGCATCATTCAAAAGCCACGAGCTGTGGCAAGCCTGATGACAGGTTTTGTGGTCACCATCGAAGCGGTTGCTGAGCGTCTGGCAGGTAACTTCTCGACACCTTATTAAATCGCTCGTTAGGATACGGTGATGCTGCTCATCTGACGAGCCTTGGCAGCAGCGCTGATGGTCTTGTAAATTCCATTAGACATCCACTCGGGCTTCATATTCTGAGTCCTTGGTAGGAGCTTGCCATCTCCGATTGCCAGCGACCGCTGAGTGTGCCGAACACGCGATGTTATGAATGGTCACACAGCCAAACGGATTTCAGGCTCCGCTTCGGCACAACGTCACAATGTTCCGATTTTGAGGACTACTGCGTCGATTTCATTTGTTCAACTTGAGGAGTATAGATATAGTATAAAAACTAAAGTGTGGAAAGTTGGATGGTGCCGACTCAGGGGTGGGTACCAACTTGGAGGTAAGTGGTGGTAGGACGAGCCCCCACCATCGAAACACCACTAGAAGCATGAACTGGAAGGCGATATCCAAGGTGCCCTGAGATTAAGTATTCGGGTGCCTGTAAAAATGGCATCATAAATGTACCACAGATCTGCGCACGCATGTCTGGACCATGTCAGATTCAATCTGGTGTGAATAGCCATCGAATCAGGTAATAATAAATCAACAAAGTCTCATTGGCGGCCGATTTGCCACTCCTGAGCGACTGGAAATCTAGAGATGACATCAGTTCACACCGTTCCCGATACACGTGTGCCATTTGCAATCTCGTCACGTCGTTCTAATCATGATACATGAAAGAGTCATGAAAGGTCGTAAGTTCTCTGAAACAATGCTTCATACTAATCGAGACGGCTTAATCGATGT
Organism: Boletus aff. phaeocephalus; assembly: GCA_038094555.1. Classification (NCBI taxonomy): domain Eukaryota; kingdom Fungi; phylum Basidiomycota; class Agaricomycetes; order Boletales; family Boletaceae; genus Boletus; species Boletus aff. phaeocephalus. The sequence continues at coordinate 72,950 of JBBPUH010000001.1, forward strand.
TAGTCGTCAGTCTGCAATAAGCTGGAGAGCTTCTGCACTTCCGTTCGTATATTGACTTTGACAGGAAAGGGTTCCGGGTGCCTTTTGGAGGGAATGCCAGTAGCTGAGCTGATATCGAAGGAGCAGCGCAGAAGACTCACGATATAAATCCTGCAGCAAACCGTGGAACTATCTTCACAGGTTTTCCTGTTTCGTCAAGTGGCGCTTCAAACGAGAACAGTGCGAGCAAATTAGCTATTGCAGACCACACGGAAGCATCCGCAAGGGCTCGACCCACGCCTTGGGGGGTCATCAGCAGTAGTACTCCAGAATTGAAGAACGACCGACGCACAGACTCGCCTCCCGAAGCCATAGACGTACGACACTGTATCGTCATTCAAACTTCCTTTTTCGTCAAAGAATCGGCTAGGATTGAAGCTGGAAGGATCCGGATATCGAGCTTCGTCATGCGCCACCGCCCTAGATGTCATCAAGTCGAGGAAAAAAACCTAGGATGTTAGCACTTACCAGAGGTTAGGGATTATTGGCACCCCTGTTACAGTTTATTGGTGAGAAGTTTGTACAGAGAGTATTTGATCCTACCTTTGGGGAAGCTGTATCCTCGATAGATATCGTCGTTTGTGACACTCCGGACAATTGCTGTTCACGGCCACCAATCTAAGTATCTTGGAACTGAAGGGTCGAAAATGACGATAGAACACGCACCAAAGGGAAGTACTGGATGCCATCGTAGAGTTTCTCTCAAGACTGCCTCGATATATGGCAGGTTTGGCCTGTCATTAAAGTCCGGAAGCCTTTCAGATCCTACGACTGCCCGGATCTCGATTTGCGCGCGCCTCTGCACATCCGGATTCAACACCATTGCAAGTACGAAAACTTGCAGTACTGAATCCGACTGTCATCCTCGTTGGTTGGAGCTCGTATGTCAAACGAGCAGACTCACCGTGTCCGATGCACCTAGTGGCCAACATTAAATTGCCTCTGAATCCGCATGGGAATGTACCGCTTACCCAGTAAAGACGACGCTGCAGCGCCTCTGATCAGTCGAATGGTGTTATCGGCGCCGGCCCATTTCTCGTCTATACGGGATAGTGCATCCCCTACTAAACAAGGTGAGATCGGTCCCTCTGCCTGCATTCAGGCATTTTTAGCCAGAAAAACAAACGGGATGAGATACAACACACCATCCTATCCTTCACATTCTGGATAGGGGTCGTGAGCCACCAATCTATCACCTTCCGACCCACGTTCGCAGTGCGCTGCCAGGTCGCTCCTGGAAACCACAAAGGCAGGTGCATCACTGCAAAGCAAAGGTACATATAATTGATTTATATATTTTTAATTTTAACTCACGGAAGGGGAATGCTGCGAAAATGGCAGACTTTGCGGGGCTCAGAAGAGAGACACCAACGTCGGCAAGTACTTTCAGATTATGAACCATAGGATCGTTTCGGGGTGCAGGATGATAGTCGTAAGTAGTGGCCATTGAGATCGCAGTGGTATACCTGTACACCCATTTAGTCATCAGAAGCCTGTAGTATCGGATACGGACGATCTAAAGTGTTGCTTGATATCGGTGGGACTATCACATATATTCCTAAGCAGTTCATGTGTTTTCGCCAGCTGCACTCCTTGGTACCAGCGGATATTTTCGGGCCGAAATGCTTGTTGAAAGATCTTCCTGTGTGTTTTCCACTCTTCGCCGTAGGGCAGAAACGGAGTTCCCCATGTAAAGTCTACCCTTTAGTGCACATGTCACGACGCGATTTTAGCAGGACGAAACACCAATAACACACATGTCGTTTGCAGGGATGTGAGGTCTGTTGGAATAGTTCTGGGATCGATGTTCTAACAGATCTTTGATCGCTTCATAGGAATTCAGGATGATCAAGTCCTGTGTTAGCACGCGTAGATGCACGAGATCTCCTGAAAAGCACATGAGCAAGAAGCTATCAAGTCCACGAATGCGATTATTATACGGGCTCACCGTACTTCTCGCCAAGTCTCTTGTACGCTTTCCATGGTTCAGTAATCGGTATGTCAAACACGTTACCCAGGATGGGCAATCCAGGTGGACCGGGTGGAAAGGGAGCCTGAGACCTGAAGGATCTCCTCCAGGCGTAGTTTGCAACTATTATCCCTGTTGCCAGAAGGGAGAACAATGCAAGGGACGAGTTGTCGGCGCCCATGCTAGCGGGAAGAGCCGGTACAAGCACTGCACGATGAACCTTGCCCTGTGATGGCTCATATTTATTGTCGCTCGGCTGCTAAACGAACCACCTCTGATCCTGACAGGAATGCCCATGCACTCCGCCTTGCCACCTGCCGTCACCATACCCCTCGGTACCATCGGCAGTGTTGACTGTCATGACACCCATACAGCACGAGGCATTACTTAAATGGAGGGTCGCATGTCGGTTATCGGCTAACCATTCCACACTAAGATTCCGAGAATAAAACGGTTATCTAATGGTCGACGCCTGGGAGAGGGACCTATTGTACGCCTGTACTACCTGTTGTTTGGAATTTGGTTGCCACTCCAGACGTGGATGCGTGGCCGGCCATGAGCAACCTGGTGAAACTGCCAAGAAGCAATGAACGTGTTCGTGGCGGCTATGTTTACATACATAGATGCATTGACCTTCAAATCGTTCCCGCTGATAACTTCCATACACTTAAAGTGGCTATATTGAACGCGTCTTCAAACCGAAGAACCGTATCGGGTGAGCTTTTGCATGACTGGGCTAGTTTCTTCGCAGAAGGGTCCAAACAAGTCATCAGCGGTGATAGCCCTGCTCTCGCAGCTCTGAGCGGCTGGCAAGTTGACAAAACTAATTTTCCGGGTGAACCTTATATGTTCACCAGCCTTCAAAGTTTGAACTCGCGTTGACCCGTTGTAAGTCAGTGTTTGGAAGGAAGGTTCATTTTCTCACGCCTACCCGGGCCAACTAATACCAAGTAGGCTTGAATGGGTCGACCAGCTTCTATTATGAGCACTGGCAGCTGGAATGAACGGCAATCCAAAGAACTTTCGACATCGAGTCCCTCTCACCATGGGCCTCGTTGGCCGATAAGGCCCGGTACCACATGACAATGCATGACAAGCATCGCACCACCATTCAGACTTGGCACATTCAGTAGCAGTGTTTGACGAGAGTGAGCAGTCTAAACATGTGTACATCACCCTGGTACTGACCCTAGCGTCAGTGTGGTCTCCCTTGAGGCTCTCGTATCCTACCCTATCAATGACTTGGTCAACTATCTTTGCCACTATGTCGCTAACATCGCGTTTGACGTTGGGAGTGGGACGGTTCCCTTGAGCCTTCCCGATTGAATGCATCATTGCCTTTGACTTTGGTCGACTCGGACGCATATGCTCGGTAGGCAGTTTGCGGACACCTCTCTATGGTCTATTTCCTCCGATGTGTTGACCGTGTTCAACCTGTGGCGCCCTGCGAGAGAGGACGACAAAGAGGCCGAAGTTCACGGATAGGATCGCTGCGTAAGTGATGCCATGTTCCGTATTCGACATCTGGCACTGGTGAGCAGGCACTCCATGCCCTTCAAATGTTGAATCTGGCTCAGGATTAGGATGCTTGGATTAGGTGCTATCGGGCTGGAAACGAATGATGGCATCTTGTAGGTTGCTCGTACATGATATGAGTTTTAAAGAGATCATCCGAACGGGATCATGTGTCAGATTAATCAGAGAATCGTCCAGAGAACGATTGCCACGATTAGCGGAGACCTGAATTATCGGTCGTAGAGCAAACGTTTGTGTCCGATTTACGTTCGCACATATTACAATAACGATCGTCCATGCAGTCGACATGCTCTTGCGCGATAAACATAGTATACGGTAAATGGGATCAACATTCACGCCAACAACACGACGCGCTCTTCCGCTTTAGTCTCCATCCAGGCAGATTCAACGATGACACCGAGGCCGACCCGTTCACTAACTCGAGTATTATCACGTATGCGCTGTACTGCCATTACGTGCAGCATACATCCGTAATATCTTTTCCCCCATCTGCCTTCGTCCCAGAGCCCTGTAAGCCCATCGCACCGAGATAGGACGATGAATTCAAAGATGGAGAGTGATGGTGTAGAGGCAGGCAAGATGATGCGTCCAGCGCAATGCCCAGCAGATACCTGATCGACCGGACTGATATGAAAGACGGTGTGAATTTTTCTTGGGTGCGCGAGAAAACTTTCGTCGTCCGATTTCACGACTCGAAAGTGTGCACATTGGGTGCGAAAGATGAGCGTGCCATTTGGGGGTGAGAAATCCAGAACTGGGTCGCTTGGGTAGCTCTGAGATGTGACATACTTGTATGGTGAACGATGCATATCGGCGCCCCCGTCGACAGACCAACTAGGTGGGATTCGTTTGACGTCCAATTGGATGATGGCTCCATCTTCGTCGACTAGATACCACGGGGTGACAAGTGATTCTACAGGGTCTCCGTGGAGGTCAGCATCCATACCATCCAACATCTGCTGCTCAATCCCGTACTGGACTGCTCCTTTCCATCCTGACCATGCCCAGGACGGCCAGCACGGATAAGTAACACCGGGCAGGATGCGTCGAGTATGAATTGCATCAAATCCAGGTTGCCACAACAAAGAGACCTCGAGGTTTCTTATCCACATCCCAAAACGAAACACTTCTTCAGGAGGACTGCTTCCAAAGGGTTCGACGGCCCTGACCATCGCATTTAGAAACCCCGCTGCTGCAGATATTATATCCGAGTCAACAGTCAGCCGGCGCTGGGTGTAAAGTGCGACGGCGGTTTCATAGGCTCTCAAGTTCATCGCCATGTCCGAGACGAGAGAAAGAGGATTCAATCCCATGAGGCGCATCGGATTGGACGACCCTTGCAGGGTCTTGCTCTCTGCGACTACGTCTTCACACAAGACATCCCGTTCGCATTCGAAATACATCTGGTGCTTGGTGAAATATAACCGGCGACGTGAAAGGACAGCTTCCTGAAAAGTCCAGCCTCGCGTATTCCAGGTGGAGTCGGTGGCTGCCTCTGAAAGAGACGGAAGTGGGATCGAAAGATGAAGCCCTTGAACATATTCAACGTGTTGATTGGGCCTACGAGTCCCTGCCCTGAGGCCAGCAAGCCCAGCCCAGGCACTCGCTCCGTCCGCGGCAATAATCGTGAGTAAGGCCCGACCATAGACCCGGTCCATGACGGATACTTGTGCAGCCTTATCTTCCTCGCTATCTTGGACTATACACAACGCATCGACCCACAAGTACCGTTCGCCAATCAGACGAGTGAGTTGAATGGCATCGACGATAGTCGCCGGCAGCGCGGACTCTTTGAGGCCAGAGGGACTATTCCGCGCTCTCGCATTTGCTGTTGAAGTCAAGTAATCTCCCCCAGGTTTTCCCCAGACATAGCTAAGAGCCACGTAGCGGCAGTTATGACCCGCGCGAACCAGAGACATCCGAATGACGTCCACCATCCTCACACATTCAGGCAAGTCTTCCACCCCAGACTTCCACCCCACTTTTTCGCATGCATCTCCGTGTGCACGTTCGCAGAGCTTCATCCATCTTTTGACCAGATGTATATCCACCTTTTCAGAGATTCTGCGTCCATGAAGAGCCTTTGATCGAGCAACTTTGCCAGAGTCTTCCTCTAATAGCTGTAGATCCAGGTAAGGAGCTGCTTTTGCAGACAGCAAGGCTGTGGTTATGTCCGATGGGCGAGAAGCGTGGAAGAATAGGCGGTGGGCTAGTTTTTTCTCGTCGAGATCAGGGATATAATTGATAGCGTGTGCGGATAGAGAAACATTGGTAGCGTAAATGTTTGTGTCAGGAAAGTCATCGAGACGCCAACGACGTCGAATGAGGTCAGCGACGAGTCGACAAAATGCACAGCGATCGCTCTTGTCAGTTATGTCGAAAAGGGTGCCCAAGGAAACCATGTTTGTCTCAAGAACGCCATCGCGCAATATTTTCTTGAGATCCAGTATGGTGCACGTCGTACAGAGTGTCGTCGCCGAGTTGGGTATGACTGACTCGACGGCGGATAAAGACTGGGATTGCGCTCGGAGCCAGTCAAGCACACCAGGCATTTATGCTTGGGGAATAAGAAACGTGTGTTACAACAGTATTCGAAGATACTCACCTTGCCCCCAGTAGTAAGTAGCTGGCAGGCAAAAAAAGTCGAATTGTAATGTTGACAACTTGACATTAGTAAACTTTACTAACTTATTCCATACGGTGTCTTATTCGTTGACGACGGCTACGACTCGTCCAATCGCCGTCAGTCCGACTCGCAACCATTCCTCGTACCTATCTCACCGTCGTTGCGTCGGTGGTGGCTAAGACGGTTTACTTCCTCACACGCATATCTTAGAATCATGCTGCGACCGCGGGCACTGTTCAACGTCTTAAAGTTTGCGATCCCCATCACGCTACTCGTGCTCTGGTGGCTTTGGCATACTTATGAGCCTCACCTTCATGTCGACCTTGTCTTTTATGACCGCAACTGGATTGCCAACGAGATCCACCCCATCACCTCACTCTCGGGCTGCTTCGACCCAGAGCGGGTCAGCCCACTGTACAATGTCACCGAGGAGCTGTATGGTAAGAAACGTTTCGAGGTCCAAGCCGGTATCCCCATGCGAATGGGTATGGACTGCTATGCCTTGGCCGGAACCATTGTCCAACCAGGCCATGATACTAGCCAAGACGCACGGATACCACCCGAACACCGCAATCAGTACCATACCTATTGGCGCACAGACCTCGCCCCGTTCGCAGAACGTCAAGAGCTCATGCTCAAATCGTTTTTTGCTACACAGAACCTTCCCCGCTCTCGCCTCATCCTCTGGTCAAACGGCGACTTGAGCGAGAATCCGATTGTGCGCAGATACCTTCAACGCTATCCCGACTCCTTTTCGCTTGATGTTGCCCACATTCCTACCCTTGCCAAGGGCACAGCCATGGAGGCGAACAAGCTTCTTCAGCTAAACGACAAAAAAGCGTGGGTCGACGGTGACCTCGTCCGTCTTCTCGTCATATGGCATTACGGCGGCATGTGGATTGACATGGATACACTCATCACGCGCGACCTCGAGCCCCTCCTCGAACACGAGTTCGTCACACAATGGGACTGTTGGGGTAACGTTCCTTATTCCCACCATGCACACGAGATGAGCTGACAATTCACACGTCCTCCCTGCACAGGTAAGACGTACCAAGCGCTCAATGGCGCACTCATGCACTTCAAACAATACTCGCCCTATCTTTGCGAAGCATTCCATCTCATGGCTACTTCTACCCCACCTCGTTCGCCTTCGACAGATTGGGGCGCGATCCTTTACCTCCGACTCTGGCGTCGCCTCCTCGCCGCGTCGATTCCCCCCTTCAAGATCCTTCCATTTTGCTTTAGCGACCCGCTCGCCTGTCGACTAGACAATAGCGTCCCGGACCCATTCACGCCCGACCGTACCGATGGGCAGTGGACGGGCGGACATAGCTTGGAAGAAGGGGGCGGACTCGACCTTGCGCTACAAAAGATCTTTGCCGTGCATTTGCATAATCGGTGGGATAAACACTTCCCGAAGGGTGGGTGGGTAGAGCGATTGCTGCTCCATCGACACGACGAGGCGTTGGCACAGGGCTCGCCACCATAGGTAGTGGCGTTAGAATGGGCGAATTAGTTTTGGAAGGGCAGAAAAAGTGACTTTCAGGTACGTCTGTGGGTGATGCATAGGACCTGGGCTGAATTAGTATCTGTCATCTTTGCAGATCATTTTGCGCTTATTATCTACGATTTCCCTGTTTGCAACATGTTTCATTCATAATACTGGTTTTCTGTCTTGACACAAGGTTGCTATTAAAACACAGATCACTAGAGGATGAAGGAAATTTCGATCTCTTTGCAACTCTCGAGCTTACTCTGTATTATACGTTATGCAACAAGTGAAGCCGTGATGGACGGATTTACATAAATATAGTATTGTCCGGTGAAAGTGGGAAAAGGGAGGAACATCTTCGACGTACATAGACGGGACCGTAATGGTGGAAAAGATGCGGTAATGATGAGAGGATACGAAATACACTGTACGGCGTAGCGCAAACGAAGTGCGCATGATAACAAATATGATCTCTGGTTTTTTACGGATGGGTTCAATGTTGTGATGCGAGTGTGACGACGAAAGAAACGAACAAAGTAAGACAAGGGGACCATGAAGTTGTTCTTCAATCGCATCATCGGATCAAAAAACTGTGTGCCACAGCGAGCGCACATGTTACTGCGCATGCTAGGAATCCCAGTGGGTACCCCGATGGATCGGCTTGCGTGCTTGCTGCCCAGAGCTGTCAACAACAGGAGCCCATTCTGTTAGCGTCCGAGTATTACATACACATACCAAATCAGACTCACATAACCTCCAAGGATCGGTCCCAAACAACGCGCAAGACTGACAATACTTTGCGCAGCGCCATTTGCAAATCCGACTGCTGCTGGCGGTGTCACTTCGTGAAGAAAAACAGAACGGTTCAGCTTCAACACGTCAGTATACCAGGGAGGGGACATACTGTAGTTTAGGAGAATGGCCACGGCAGTGTATGCAAACGTATTGCCACAGTATCGAACGGCGCTGTAAGTTTCAGTCGAACAACAATGAAGCAAAAATGGGTGACGTAAACACACTTACGTGCTGAGGGAGAGGGCTGAAGGAAGGGGACATATGAGGCTTAGGTTACTGGAATGGCATTGGCAAGGTCTTACCAGCCATAAGGAAAAGGTTCCCGTCATCAGATGCACTCGCAAAGACGCGATATAGGATGACAGTGAGGTACGAGGGGATGAACAAGAACGATCCAAGACGGAACATCGCCATGTGTGAGAAACGTCCACGTGGAGGGCTAGCAATATCAGAGACTTTGCGATTCGCCAAGACGTGCATCTACATACCCAATGTTTCTGAAAACCGGGGTCAGCGCAGACGATTAGCGGCAAACATATTAATTACTCACGGATAGAGGTAAAATTGGTAAACAATCTGGAACAGACACATCAGAGCAACTGCAAAACACACATTATCAGTAATACTCCAGGTTCAGTTATCAGCATACGCACTCAGCTGTGAGAAATGTCCCGGATTCAGGTTTAGTCCTCCAGATCTAAAGTCGCTACCAGTCTCATTAGCCCCATGTCAGCTCAAAGAATACATTCGACTCACGTAACAAGATATGACAAGAATATTTGATCATGCGTGGTGCTGTGCAGCGCCAACAACCCGTATTGGATGATGACCAAGGTAGGTAGCTGGGATGCCAAGGATGGTTTCTCTGCCATTCCCTGCGTATCACCGGTCTCGGTTCCGCTGATCACCTGCTCCGACCCGCGGCGTTCAGGAATAGGAGTTAATGCATCAGGCTCTGCTTCGCGCAACTGTGCGTCAAGGACGGCAGGCGGAGTCCGAACACCTGCATGCGCAAAAATACTTGGACCGGCCGTGGATGACCGGCGGGAGAGGCGGGTACCTCCGGGTATAGGTGAACCCCATGTAGACGTCCGCGAGAGAGGAACACCTCGAACCGACGCCAACCTGGACACCGACGAACGTGGTCTGCGTTGCGATGGGATCGTCACACTGTCAATGCTCCGCAGCTCCTGTCTCCCACGAGCTGTTCCGAAAACGTCCTGCTCATCGATGCCCTCACCACCTACCCTCGCCTGTTCCTCGTCCGTCGGTATGTTTGGGTCCAAATCGTATTGGTCTTCATTATCGACGTTCATCGCAGCAGCGACCCACAAGTCAGCAATGTTTGTCACCGCATTTTCGTTCGCCATAAGCAATCGTTGCGTGAAATTGAGTTCTGAACCCTCATAAGACGATTGGTGGCCATCAAAACAGGTGCTCCGCCCGCTTCTGAGCGTGCTTGTCATACTCCTACGTGGCCTGATGGTACTCGCTATACGATGTCTTTGGTTGCCACCATAACCGTACGCGGATCCGTTCGCCCGACTCAATCGCTGTCTGTCTATGGACGGAGATGAAATCAAAGGGACGGATGGTGTAGGGGATATCTCAGTGGGATGGATGGCTGGTGAGCTTGATCGAGTATATACAGAGAATGAACGCGAAAATTTTCGTTTGAGGGCACCGAATAATCCTGTAAGGCGTTCGTCTTCGATGGATTCGCTTGCGATGATTTCGTCCTCTTCAGGTATTGGCGAAGGCTGATTTCCAAGCTTCTCTGGGGGAAGGCGAATAGCGCCCTCCCTTGGCCCTCCGTCTCGACCAAGGAAAAGTGACAGGAACGAACCTACGCAAAAGTGAGCGGTATAGGCGGTGTAGAAAAGTACGATTGCTTTACCGAGGAAGGTGATGCTGCCAGCAATAACGCACGGCAGGAAGTACGGGTAGTCTACGAAAAACAACATGTGGCCAAAAACCTCTGGCCACTTTTCCGCAGGCCGTTCGACTAAAATGGATTAGTTCAATCATTCTGACCACTTCAACGATGAAGGACGGCGACACAACTCACATGCGCCTCCGACGATGGCACCTGCGACACCACCGAAACCCCAACAGAAGCTGCGATAAACATACTGGTTAGCGATGATGCGAGACGCTCGTTCAAATGTTGGTTACCCCATAATGGCGTAGGCTCTGCCTTCATTGGTTGCATCCGTTACAGTGGCAACGCATCCACGGGCCACCCCAACTGCTCCAGCGAAGATACCCTGGAGTAAACGAACGACAAGGGCCTGGCGGAACGACACGCAGGTGCCGAAAATCGAAACAGTGACAGCACTTCCGATCAAGGAGAGAAACAGCACGGTCCGATGACCATGCCTGTCAGCTACAGTAGCCTACACGACGCTGAAGTAAACAGGACAGGCGCGCACTGAAAATTATTGGTACACACCCATAGTAGGGACGTAAGAAATTGAGTGAGAAAAAATGCAGCCACTGAAGGGAGTAAGTGCATGTTCGAAAACGAAGGCTCGTGCAGGCCGACCTAGAATGCCGGTATAAAAGGCGATGTCCGACTCTTCTTGAAACTCGTTGAATCCTGGAACGACCAATATCTCAGAGGAGTCACACGACATAATGCAAGATGTGGACATGCCTTTGACCATGAAGAGCAAGAATGGCATTGATACGTTTGCGGACAAAAATTCGCCAAGCATGGTCTGCTCAATATTAAGCATCTAACAGAAAGTCAGAACGGGCGATACTCACGATGGACAGCACAATCATAGGCAATAGTGGGAGGGGTGTCGAGTCTAGTTCCCTGGCATGCAACGCGCTGGGAATGGGCGGTCGCTCTGACGTCGGAGACTTGACACCCAGACCCTCGTCCTGATTCGTCAACACGGATAAGATATTTGGTCGCATCCAGGAGGCGCGGCGCGCCGGCCTGCGCGGGTCATTGGCGTCACCATCGTGCTGTATTCCCAGCGCGTTAGGGACACCAAACGAACGTCTTGACTGCGACGACATGTGAGGCTGACGAGTGCCTACCCGAGGCAGCGGTGCGGGTGTGCGTGAGCCCAATTTTCGAGCCATCCCTCGTAGTTATAAAGATAATGACTGTAAGCCATTTGGCGCTACCGCCGCTGCGGTCCACATTCGCTTATGTAATTACACAAATAAGGATGCTATTGTGGTGGAGCCGACCGCCCACTCGCAGAAAGGCCTACTTATCGCTTCATTATGACTATCGACCTTCCGTCAAATGTAGATGGGGATCGGACAGCGCCCAGAACGTTCACGCTCCATGTCAGCATGGTCATGCAATTTTGCCGGATCGACAAATTGCAACGCAGTCCAAGTACTACAAAAATAGACGAACGTTTTAGTAGGTGGCCCGACAGCCGTGCTGACACTCCCTTCCAAGCCTTGAAGGTTCCTGGAATTTTTCATTGGCAAGCGATAAGATATGGAGACCGCCAGAACTCAGGGTGGAGTACATATCATTAATTTCCTCATTGGATGAGTCTGATAAGATAACAAAATTTGTATGCTCGGATCCCCAAGCTGGACGTATCGAAACCGACTCAGAAGGGAACATGGCATTATCGCGGTGCAATCCTCAATCGTTATCCATAGACATGCGGAGTAATCTGCGGACCAGGATAGCGTTTATGACGTAGCAGAAACCTGAAACGGGGGGAATTCCCAACATGCTTACCTGGAGTTGCCCAAATCGGTGGGCAACGAATTAAACAAGCAACTTGACAGAGGCGAAACGAGTCGACTGACAGTTCCCTGTGCGGTAGACTTGAGTTGGTCCGCGCGCAGGTGTTGCTCCAAGTCGCTACGTGCGATACTCTGTATGGCTACTACATGTTTACCTTGCCCAGGTAAGAATTGATGCTAGTCTATGTGTTGCGTGACTGAGAAAAGAAAATGATCATCTCAGGTTGTATTGAGATCGTTTACGAAGGATGGGACCCAGCGGGTGGCATGTCACTGGCAGTCATGTCTACAAAACATCATCCCATTCGAGAGTTGTATCCCTTGCATCAGATCTCATCCACCGTGGCTATCTAGTACTCTGGGTGTTTTACTAGGTTCCTCATCTCCTTCCTCTGTCATACAAGAGATGTCGAGTTTTCTAGTAGCTGTCCACGAACAGTACGGACATCAGGAAATTTAAGCTAGAAGAGAATGTGCATCAAGAGGCGCTGACACTAATTTCATGGCATCTATCCCCAGAAATGTGGACATAGATTCACACCTAATTGGAAGAGGGCGCTTGTTCACAAGGTCAGCATACTCCCGTTCCAAGGCTTTGCATTTTGTTACCAGCGCTCGCTGCAATCTTATTTCACAATGGGTCTCCACACAAACTTGCATGCAAAGTGTCTGGTTAGACAAGAGAACCCTCTGAATGCGTAACCTTTTGCTTGGAATTTATAATGATATATTGCTTTACGAATGCTGCCGTTGAATGCACCATCTTATAATAAAGGAAATTATACACCTATGCAGATGGTGAGCACAGTCATGTAGTACCAATCTGGTGGCTGTAAAATGCATCAGGAATCACGGGAACGGCACTCCCAGCTCATTCTACAACTTGAGCAGTATGCCACAGGTGCCGGAGCGACCTGAGCAAAGTGTGGAACCCATGGTGGGAGATAATTGGACAAGGTGACGTAATGGGAAGACAAGCCGTAGTGAAGAACGTATACTTTTTTCCGCTCTGATGTCGTTTCAAGTTTTGGACATTGGACACTCCGATTTTCAAGAAAGGATAGCGATTTAACAAGTCTCTGTGGATTCAGGGCAAACTGCACAAGCCTCGAAGGTGGCCCTCAGAGACGCTGACCGCTAAATTTTGGTCGAATCGCTTCAGTCAACGCTTCGGGAAGCACGGAGCCCTGCCAAGAAAATTAGAAGCTCAAAGTTTCATGGCAACAAAGTGGTTTGCAGAACGCAAGGTATGTCCTAGCAGGACTTATGCAAGGTCTTGATAACCACCTTTTGATGAGCTCAAAGTCTATCGATAGTCGCCTCCTGTTCGTGATCAAATACCTCGTGCTCACCAAGACTAGAGAAATACAACATGCTGGTTTGTGGTAACCATTCCCAGACTTTTGCGCCTATTTATTGATCCTCTCACAGGCCGTTAACGTATCTGTCAAAGGAGGAGAGAAAATGCCAGTCTCGCTGACACGATTCCTCTGCATAAAGGACATTGTTCACTTGTCGTCTGATCAAGGTAGAACACCTCGAAACAACCATGTTACACACAACTCTGCTATTGGTCTCGTCCTTGGCTGCGTTGGCTGTTGCTCAGGGTAGTTCCCAGTGTACCCAGGGCGAGTCGGATATCGTTTGTTGCAACATGGTGCAAAGCGTAAGTTGCCTGCCCACCGTATTCCCCATGTATACTAACTCTATTCTCGGGTGTGTACTCGCAGGCTTACGCCGTCCCGAGTCTCCCTTCCACGACGGGATTATCTAATGCAGCAGCAGCCAACCTGGGGTTGGTCGGTTTGACTTGTACAACACTTACCGTAATTGGACGTGGGATGAGTTGTGCAACGAAACAGCTACCAGTATGCTGCACAGACAACAACTATGTATGCCGCACCCCTTTACCGTTGGAAAGTTTTGGCTGATGTAATTTCTGTTCCTAGAATGGGTCTATGAGCCTTGGGTGCTCGTATATCAATCATATGATGTTGTCCTAAGCCAGGAACGGCCTTTGGAGTTGATTATTCCAACGGACTGTTTCTGACTCATATTTATGGTTGTCTGTCACGAGCTCAAGTCTCTAAATGAGCTGTTGCAAGTTAGATCAGACATTACCGAACTTCAATAAGCTTAACTCACCTCAACGCCGAGAATCCTGACCAGCGATGGTTATATGCTTATGACATAACTCATCAGCCGTGCATCTGAGCCGCCAGAATCTGGCCCAAAGTGATAGAAGGACTAGATGTTGGGTCATCCACCACTGCCAGATTTCTGTAGACTCAAAATAAAAATAAAATTGTCACGGCGATGTGGATTCAAAGAACTTGCGAACGTTCCCACGGGCAACTTGAAGTGCCTAATTGTTGTCATAACTCGGGGCCGGTTGTATGACTGTCCAGTTGCGAATACACGGGAGCCGTGGCTAATTTCAGTGGTTAGTACCAGCCCTCACCCCATTCCTTGTTTCACTGACAAAGGTAATCTCCAGAAGTAGCCTATTCTAAGAGCGCTTGCCAACTTATCGTACACCTTCCTTCTGGTGGTGGCCGAGGGGCCCGGAATTGTGCATGATCGAGGGTTTGTAACATCGGTTTGCTCGCTGTTGTTCGTAGAATTGATCATGGTCCGATGCAGATGCCAGAGCGCGATGGCGCTGCTCACTCGGTACCTTGAATGATCCTGTGCTATCCCAAACTTCGGGTTACATGGCCCTTTATCATCGCGGGTATGAATTCCATTGCTAACACAGGTTTGGATTGGATTGGGCGCTCGGATATCAACAATCTCCTGTCCTTACGAGACTTTCGCCAGTACCACAGCCATGTAATTTTCCTTGTGCCGCGCTGAAGTGCCGTTATACTTTGGTGAGCTGCGTCTGTATCTCGACAATGAAATTTTGATATCCGACCCCGAGGGATTGAGGTTTATATGCCACTCGTTCGATCACTGGGCGGTCCACAGCTACGTCATGTTACGTTTTGAAGCGGTTGGTCCTGGTTATGCTGGGATGTTGTCATATTTTAAAGCTAACTAGTCTTCGCTAGAATTTTGATCCTCTACTGCCTTATTTTAAAGCTAGCCACCCCCCTCCGACAATTATAAGCCCCCGTCGACATTAAGTATAGCGTTTCATTTCTTCACCACTTCTTTACACTTCTGATCCAACAATTCACCGTCACCCCTCCAGGGTTTAGTCTGTCATTACAGGATGCTACCTATGTTTTCCCCTTCCAGATCACCACCTACAACGGTTCAACTCCCTGATCTCGTCTCGCATTGTACGTTCGACCTGCACACGGACAGGAACCACAAACTCGTCTCAATCGAGTCAAAGCGGTGGATGTTCAACGGTGACCCCAACCTTGATGAAGCCACTCGTCGCGCCTTCCACGGTCTCAAGGCGGGCAAGCTCGCTGCTATGTGTTACACCAACGCCGGCTACCACCAGCTCCGGGTCTGCAGCGATTTTCTCAACTGGCTCTTCCATCTAGACGATCTCTCGGACGACATGGACGATCGTGGTATAGACAATGTCGCCAACGTTGTGATGAACTCCATCCGTCATCCACATACGTACCATTCACCTGCACGTCTGAATCGGATGACAAAAGAGTTCGTGTTTCGTCTCCGCGATGGTTCATACTAAGCCCTCTGCACTTCTACTCTAGTTTTTACAAGCGGATAATGCAAACGGCTTCCCCTGGTACATGTCGACGATTCAAAGAGACGATGGAACTCTTCTTCCAAGCGGTCCAGCAGCAGGCCCTTGATCGTGCAAACGATTCCATACCCGATCTCGAATCGTACATATCCCTTCGCCGCGACACGAGCGGGTGCAAACCCAGCTATGTACTTATTGAATACGCACACCACCTCAATATTCCGGATGAGGTCATGGACCATCCTATCATCTGTAGCCTAGGTGAAGCCATGAATGATCTTGTCACATGGTCTAATGTGAGTCGGCTGCGTCCGATCCCACTTCCGATAGTGACCTGATGCTACTCCGGCGATCAATCATCCAGGACATCTTTTCGTATGACGTCGAACAGTCCAAAGGGCACACGCATAACATGATCAACGTTATCATGCAGGAGCAGGGACTTGGTCTCCAAGATGCTGTCAACGTCGTTGGTGAATACTGCAAGGGCGCCATCGACCGATTCGTATGCGACCGAGCCAAATTACCGTCTTGGGGACCTGCCATCGACGCAGAAGTTCGTGTGTATGTCGACGGGCTTGCCGATTGGATCGTGGGCTCTCTGCATTGGTCGTTCGAGACGGAGAGATATTTTGGCAAGGCTGGGAAGCAGGTCAAGGCGACCCGTCTCGTCACGATGCGGCCCAAGACTGTTCGTTCACCGTTTTGAATGGCATAGCGGCTCGGTGTGCGGTGCCACCTTGGCTGTTTGTCTCGCCTTGATACTCCCCTCTGTTCAAGATCTCGGTAGGGGACTTTCGCCGAGCTACATGGACTCAGAGATTCCCTACCATCTAATCATTCATGCTAGCGCAGGCATTGCATCCACTCATTTAGTACTCATACTTTGAATCGCTCTTTTACACTCGGACACTTACACTCACTTGTTGACTTGCTATAGCATAGTTCTAAACGTCCATTTCGGCGGGGACTTGGTTTCTTTATTGGACTTCGATATGTCACTCGACAACATATGTACTATATTATTCCTCTCCGCGTGGGAATGAGGACAATATACAGCACGCAGATACAGTACAGATCGTCGAAATAACAGGAACGCGTAATGGAGTGGAGACTTGGTCTCGCGGATCCGGTTGTCAGATGAACCGGATCGATGGGAAGCCATCATCATAACGCGATAAAGGAAGATCAGATGTGCGATGTGGATGAGCAAGAATGAAAGAGGGGGTCTTGGGAAGATAATCAGAGTGGTGATTTGATGTCGACTTGCGTGAAACGGGCAAGTCCGCAAGGGTACAAAAAGACTTGCAGTCCCAATCCTGGCACCCACGGAGCCCCTCAGCAAAGTAAATTATTTAACTTATCATAGAATGTATTTATATAATATTTTCAAGCATACCCTACCAAAACCAGTTTAGCATGTCTTGTTATGGGCGCAAAAAAGTTCCGACATCGGACTCCGACGTCACAGCGTGCGATGTCCGCTTGCCGGTGCAATCTTGAAGTCGTGCTGTCCTTTCCTTCTCCCTTCCAACCCGGTCCTTTTCATCCAGCAGTGTGGGTCGGAGTCTCCCGCTCTGGCCCCGCATACACCGGTTACCCAGCACGTGGCCTCGGTTCTTCTCAGCCTTGTCCCCATGTACTGCTCTTTACCTTATTTTTTTACTTAGATGTCCTAGCCCGAAATCATCGGATGTGAGTGATCGTCCTTTCTATGGTTGGACGGTTGAACGGGAATTAGGGAATTAGCGCAGGGGTTTTGCTGAGTCACCATCCGCTGCCTTGTGTAAAACGTCCTCCACTTCATCGAAATATTTTCCGTCATCAAATTGACTCAGCAGTTTTTTTTTATGACCTTACGGTGTGCAGCAATGTTCTGATGCCATATAGTTCATGTGACTTTTCGGGCGAATGGGACGCGTGTGGTCGGGCCCACCTGACAATGAAAGCAAACATCTAAGTGAAATTCACTTTTCTTTTAGGAAGGAGCTCGGCCATCGTTGCCTAATAGCTCCCTCCAATCACAGCTCTCAACGGATGGAACGAGCGTCGAGCGTAACGTGAAACACAGTCTCACAGATGTGGGTTTCGTTGTGGCGTTTCGTTACAATACCGCCCTGCGCGGGAACGTGGCCAGTTATCGGTTGCGCGTCAACAATCCCACAACTACTGCCGACGTAGCTGGCACGTCAGGATAAGACTAGCCATGCCAATGGATTGGGGTCCGTGGCCATCGTTGCGTGCGTTGGCCGCTACGTGCGTGGCCCGCATGTATCAGACTGACGTGCCTGACTTGGATTGAAATGGTCAGTCCATTACTTGTGTAAACCTTTAAAGTTGACAGGTCCATACTCACAATGAGCACACGTGCGAGTTCTCCACCGTTCAGCATTTTCACTTTGTCTGTTGTTACGACATGTCCCCCGCACCGCCCTCTTCCCGGGTAGCACCTACTACCATTCGACTCCCCGACCTCATCTCGCACTGCGCGTTCCATCCCCACACGGACAGGAACCACAGGCTCGTCTCGACCGAGTCGAAGAAATGGCTGTTTAACGGTGACCCTGGTCTCGACGAAGTCACCTTCCATGGCCTCAAGGCAGGGAAACTCATCTCGATGTGCTACTGCAATATCGGCTATCCCCAGCTCCGCCTCTGCACTGACTTCTCTAATTATCTTTTTCATCTCGACAACCTCTCCGATGACATGGATGACCGTGGTATAGACAATGTCGCTAACGTTGTGATGAACTCCATACATCACCCGCACACACACCGTTCACCCGCGCGTCTGAATAGGATGACACAAGAGTTTGTATCTCATCTCTACAATAATTCGTACTAACCCTTCTGCACTCCTGTTCTAGTTTCTACAAGCGGATAATCCAAACAGCTTCCCCCGGCACTTGTAGACGTTTCAAAGAGACTATGGAGTTTTACTTTCAAGCGATTCGACAACAGGCCCTCGATCGTGCCAATGGCATCATCCCTGATATCGAGTCATACATAGCGCTTCGACGCGACACGAGTGGATGCAAACCCAGCTGGGCCCTCATCGAATACGCATATCACCTTAATATCCCAGATGAGGTCATGGATCATCCTATCATCTGTAGCCTGAGCGAAGCCACAAATGATTTTGTTGCGTGGTCCAACGTCAGTCCACCTCGTGCGCTGATTCAGATTCCGCTTCTAATATTGGTCCGGTTCTTGAACTCACTAGGACATCTTTTCCTATGATGTCGAACAGTCCAAAGACCAGACACACAACATGATCGATGTCATCATGCACGAACGAGGACTTGGCCTCCAAGATGCCATTGACCTCGTAGGTGACTATTGCAAGCACGCTCTCGACCGGTTCATACACAATCAGGCCAGGTTACCCTCTTGGGGCCCTACAATTGACGCTGATGTCCGCGTATACGTCAACGGGTTTGCACAGTGGATGGTGGGCAGCCTGCATTGGTCATTTGAAACAGAGAGGTACTTTGGCAAGCTTGGGAAACAGATCAAGGCGACCCGCCTCGTCACTTTGCGGCCCAAGGTTGTCCACGCTCGGGTCTGAAGTACGTGATTGGCAGTTCACACCCTTGTGGCGCCATGTCGGCTATTTCAATGTATTATACCTTTCAGCAAGTTATCGCTGTTAATTCTCGACCATGTTTGTTACTAGCTTGTGGAGGAGCAGGGACTCCTCCATTGACTTTTCCTCTGTATTTGTTCGCCCTGTATTATTCTATTCGTGGTACCTGTCTTTACGAAGAGACTTCCGATTCTTGCTTGTACAAGAGGGCTGGTTGCTTCGTTGGAATAATACTTCATTCACGGGATAGTTGAATAGACTAACGCTCCATGCATCCAACACTCCACAAGGCACATGTAATATATAGGTATCGATTAGAAGAACAAGCCCTTTTGTGTGAAGAAAAATGCGGTCAAGTTCTAGGTAAAAAGAAGTGTAGTCCAATGTTGTACAGGGTATTCGTGTGTCGAAGTTCTGAATATGCAATGCTCTACACAGTCTGTGATAGAGCAAAAAAGAAACGGAACGGAACGAACGGCTGGACCCGCCAGCCAATGGAGAAACAAGTAGAACACACGTCAATCCATTTTAAGCATGTTTAGGCCCGGGGCGGTGCGCCACGTCGTCATTACCACCCTCATCTCGGATATCGACCTGGAAAGGATTTCCATCCTTATCATCAAACCGCACGCCCCTCGAACTCCAGCGTCGCCGCCACTTTTGAATGAAAACAGTGTGGTCAACCACCCCTGCCAGGGTACCCGTGTTTCGAATCCGGATTTGTCCTAGCTTGGGTAGGTTGGACTCCTCGATCTGACACATCAAATCCTCGAGCGGCTTCATGATATACGCGGCAAATATTTGAACCGGTACCACGACCATATCCTCGCTGATGGGAAAGATACCAATGCGTTTGAGGGTGGGGTGGTAGAAATTTTCGAGTTGTTGATGCGGAAAGATGGTGACAAACGTTTCGAGGTTGGGGCATTTGGCAATGATTTCTGGCAAGAGCGGGGTATAGGCAACCGTCCTCACGGTGCGAATTTTGTGTCCATGGGTTCGCAGAAAATCGGGACTGAATGGAGAAAAGCCTTCGAGTCGTTGTAAACAGGGTAACTGATCTGAAGACTTGGAGAGCATAAGAAGGAGGGTATTAAGGGGGACATTTCCAAGAGATGCGTGAGAGAATGAAGGACTGTCTCCTAAGATGAAGGTCTTGAGATTAGGCAGGATAAGATGACCCTGACGAGGCTTTTCGGGGAGTGATCCGTATATATTAGCCAGGGTGAGACTAGAGAGACCAGGCAATCCTCGCAGGAGGTCCATCAAGTCACTCCATCCTGGGCTCTCATTGCAAGTCCACTCCAACCTGCAGAGGGAATGTGCACACGTCTCGAGAAGCGCTAGTATGACTTCGGTTGGCGTTTGCGTAGCAGGAGGGATAGTCTGTGTACTTGGTGTATGGGGCATATAAAAGTTGCTGTTGATGAAGATCTCCAAGTTGGGAGTACACCGTAAGAGACGAGCTAGGTGTCTCGCATTATCTGGACGTGGATTTTGGAGTCGAACATCCACGCGGCGGGTCAACGATCCGAGAGCGCGAACACCGTCATGTGTCTTGCTGTGCTCGAGACGATCAGCGAAGGCGACGACTTGCTTGGAACATGTGAGGTGGATGTGCTCGTGGATCAGCTCCGATACCATTGAATTCCAGTCTTTGTTGACCAACAGGAGTGCCGTTCGCGTCGACGGTGTCACGGTCCAACAGACATCAGTACCGTGGCTTTCGGAAAAGGGATCGAGTCGGTCGGAACGGAACGTGTCCGGTACTCGGATAAGCAAGGAGAAAATGTGTCTCCAAACCTCCACAGGGAATGGGGATAGCAAAGACATGGACTATCGAGGCGATGCATGAGGGAAACTTGCCACAAGAGCCACCGAGAATGATCTCGACTTACCAGACTTGAGCCGAATATTTAAGGGGCACGAAATGAAGGGAAGAAAGGGCCAGCAGTGCTATGATAACCAAGGCGAGCCGCGATGTATTGTGAAACGAGAACGAAGATAGCGGGGAACTCGATCCACCCTGACTCGAAGGGTGGTAGTACTATGTTTGGACCTACGATAGGACGCCATCCATTTATAGTAAACCGTGTTTGGATCAGAAGGTTCTGCCAAACAACTTCCTGACCCTCAAATCGTCCTGGACCTGGCGAACGGGCTTGGCAAGGGCAGACGACGAAACGTGCCACCAGACAGTACTTTTACTATCGCCATGTCCAAGAGAAAGGCACACCCACATCGACCCTTGGTTGCAACAAAAAAGGTCAGGGTCCAGCACAGATCGCTCGACAAATTACCGTGGAAACCCATCGCGAGACCCGTCGAGACAGGTCTTGACGGCGACGACGGTGTCCTCGAGCTTGAGGAAGTTGACAACGTCGAGGTCATCTACGAGGAGAAAGACGGTGGAAAAGTCATCAAATTTAACGTTCGTTGGCCTTCTGTTCGCCTTGTCCCCATTTCGTCTAATATGTCCGAACCTACGGTAGATCTTGCAGTCTCCAGGCAAAACCGCAGTTGGCGAATCGTCAGCTGTGGCTCGCCGCGAGCCTCCCCTTGATTCGACAGAAGACCCTCAGCAATCCATCACCGCTGCATTCGATGGTACGATTTTCTTCCTCTCCTTGGATGACTTTATATACGAGGCTCTCTTGCAAACAGCTGCACTTCTCCCCAAATGGCTCCCGTTCAATCTACATCCTCATCTGTTGCAAATGTTACACAAGATGTCATTCATTACCCCTACTCCAATCCAGTCACGAGCACTCCCATTTGCACTCTCCAATCGGGACGTCATTGGGGTAGCAGAAACGGTACATCTCAAGCGCGCGTCCACCTACATCGTAGTAATACAGTTATAGGGCTCAGGAAAGACCCTCGCATACGGACTACCCATCCTTCACCGCGTTCTCTCACAACGGAAGTGTCCTTCCCAAAAACGTACCATCCAGGCCCTGATCCTCGCGCCCACCCGGGAACTCGCTTTGCAAGTTTCAGACCATCTCAATGCATTCTCCAGGGTCGTTAGTGCCACACTTAAGGGAGAACCTCGTGAAGTGGATCTATCCGAAGTTCAGGTACACGCTGGCACCAAGGATCAGGGCCAGGAGATCAAGAATCGGAATTCACTCGACTTACCCCTTATTAGTGTCGCCGTTCTGGTTGGAGGGATGTCGGCCCAAAAGCAACGGCGGATCCTCGACCGCGGGGTTGACGTCTTGATTGCAACACCTGGAAGGTTATGGGATACCCTCGAGGAGGTCCGTTCTTGATAAAGCTTGCAGCATGTTCGTGTAAGTGAAAGGATTATACTTTTTTTCTTCAATCAGGACGAAGCTCTCGCTCGACAAGTTCGAACTCTCAAAGTTCTTGTCTTGGATGAGGTAGACCGTATGATCGAAGCTGGACACTTTGCTGAGATGGACAACATTCTCCGTCTAACCGTTCGTCAATCAAAGTGAGGCAAATTACCTTGTAGGACCAGGGCGACTGACAGATTTGGTTCAGACAAGATGAGATAGAAGCAGAAACGGGCCAGGAATGTAATACCAATGCACCACAGAATGACGATATGCAAACATTTGTGTTTTCTGCAACGCTAAGCAAGGATCTTCAACGTAATCTTAAACAACGTTCCAGGTCAAGGGGAAATGGCAATTCCAAGCCACTCAGCACTCTTGGTGAGTCGCCACTCGGGAATCAGATGAGGCACCATTACCAACGCCACGTGATCTGTGTAGATGACCTCCTCCTGCGTATCGATTTTCGGGATCCGGCGCCTGAAATCATCGATCTCAGCCCGGAAAGTGGTGTCGTCTCCACGCTGCAAGAGAGCAAAGCCGAGTGCCTCGCATCAGAAAAGGTAACGCCGCAGACACGTGTTGATCCTGATGTCGTTCATTTACGCCACGTCAACAAGGATGCATACCTATACTATTTTCTACTGAGATATCCTGGTCGCTCCCTCGTGTTTCTATCTGCAGTCGACGGGATCAGGCGTCTTACGCCCTTGTTGGAGCTCCTCAATCTGAAGATATTCCCACTGCATTCGCAGTTGGAGCAGCGTCAACGCCTCAAGAACCTTGATAGGTACATCATGACCGTGTGGCATGGTATTATTAGCCTGAAGCAAACTCCTTGATAGATTCAAGTCGACCCCCAACTCCATTCTCTTGGCGACCGATATTGCAGCACGAGGGCTGGACATACCGGCCGTAGATCACGTCATACACTATCAAGTTCCGCGCTCTGCCGATGTCTTCATTCACCGGAATGGTCGAACTGCACGTGCGATGCGGAAAGGCTTCAGCTTGCTCATGTGTTCTCCTGATGAGAGAAGAACGGTGAAGGCACTATTTTCGAGTTTGGGTCGCCGTAAGTGGATTCCGTTTCCGGCCGACGGCGGCTCTCCTTAGCTGTGACTTCAGGAGATACGGATATACCCGATATAACGGTCGAGTTGACGTTACTCGACCACTTGAAAGAGCGGATCCGCCTCGCGAGGCGGATCGATGTACAACGGCACCAAGTCAAGAAACAGCATCACGAGCGTAAGTGGCTCAAGGAAGCGGCGGAGGCAATGGAGATAGAACTCGACACCGACGTTGCGAGGTAAGAGTGGCCCTGTCTCGGCGATTGACCGGCCATCATGTTACATGGTGTAGTGGTTCCGATGATGAAGGCAACGCAACCAAACACCAAAGAAAACGGATTAACGGCCAGACCACAATTATGAGGGCCGAGTTGAAGGAGTTACTTTCTCGACCACTGATTGCCAGGGGGGTTTCCACCCGGTACATCACTTCAGGCAGTAGACCTATCGCGGACGATATTCTCAGAGGGAAAGGTTCGTCGCACTGGTTTATCCGACAGTGTGAAAAAAAGAATACAACCCTGACTTGGATTGCAGTGCATGAGACCATGTTAGGCTTGACCAGGACGGATGCCAGGAGTGATCTCGTTGGTGCGCATCGGGGCCGGAACGCGCTGGTCGACACGAAGCACGAGGAAGACTTGGAGGAGTGGGCTGGAATATGTTTTTGACTCGAGGTATGTGATCTGCCCACGGACAAGACACGTTGAACCTGGCCATCGAAAAGCAGGCTCTCGTCGTTGAATAAGCAGCCAAGCTCATTGTTGTCTTGCGGCCACACCTGGCTCCCTGCATGGCTCAACAAGGCAAGTTCAAAACGCCTCGAGGCGAGCGTTGGAGCAATCTATCTTAGCTTTACATTGTCTTTTATGTTGCAATGATACACGTTGCACGGATGTTTTCCTGATCAAAACTGGTGATGGAGGCGGTCCAAACTCCGCTCGAGTGCCAAGTGATATTTATTTGTTACATGTTTCTTGCCAGTCAACCTCCCTCCCGGCCAACCCGCGGGACTCATTCATTCTTTCCCGCCTACCACGATCTCGATGAGTTCTCCTCCACCCTCTCCGCTGAGGATATCGTTAACGGTGTCGACCGTTGCCAATGCGTTCATCAAGTTCAAACGAACTCAACATAACGCACTCGATTTCGCTTCAGGCCTTCCTATCACACATCCAACCTTGTGCGGGGAAGACGCGACATGCAGACGAAAAGTACCACTCGAGCATGCCGACCGATATGTATGCAAGGGTGCAGTCGACGTGACAAAGTTGCTCCGGGGCTCACGGACGAGTCTGTTCGAAAAGGCAGTGCTGATTGGGGCGAACGTGCTCGTCGAGGAAAGGTATGTCTTGCCTTGTTCGTCTCGGTCTCCTTTCGTCGCCAAGCTGTTTGCTTGTGGTCGTGGAACTCTTGCGTTGGCCTGTTGCCACTCCGGCGGACGACGGAACTCCCACGACAAAACTTCTGCGTTTGAGCGAGATGGCTGATGGGGTTTTATAGCTGGGTTTGCCGGATACGTATACCAAAAAATAGGCAGGATGGCAAGTTCCGTGTGCTGGTCAGTTCCGCCACACCACATCTAGTCTGAGTACTAATCATACTGACGTGGCCTAGATCCGATATTGTGCATCTGCTTCGCGGTCGTCCCTTCCGGATCCACATAAACCTGTCGCCTTGGACAGGGTGACGAATGTGCCCGGCCTGATGACGATCGTTGGACGTGAAGAAATCGTTCCTTGACTTTATCTCTCGACGTCTCTCCCTGTCCGAAATACAATCGGAATTCATATCCCTCCGCCATACTTATTCCAATCAAACATGCCCTCGTCATTCCTTCACCCTCTAGACTCTTTGCACGACACGTATTACTCGTAACGATCTCATGATATTGCATCACTTATCGTATATTGCCTCTAATAATGTTTATCTCGTTTGCCACTCTAACCCGAATTATTATTTATTTCACATGTGTACTTTTTTATTCTCGAGCCATTCATGAAAACACGTTTTGGATACAGTACCCTGGACGATTCATTCTCATGCCATGCCATACCTACTTCGGATCGGTTGGCTTTGAACTTGAAATGCAACGTGGACATTAATAAAAATTGATCAAGCAACCGATCATGTATGACTGTCACCAGGCGTATTCTAGTACTTGGTGGTAAATTGCATGATTGGGCACTATTCTCTAGACATACATACCACGGTACACTGGGGGTTTCTATGCTCCGTACTTTGAGGAGTGATGACACGGCTGCTGGGAACATCTTGTGGCACGATTCGGGTGACTCCTGCGGCTACCAATTTACCGAGCACTGTAATTGCCGTCGAGTGCCACAGCCGACCCGCAATATCAAACGAACTAGCAAGCGTCGAATCTCGATGGATCAGGCATATTTGAAGCCCATCGTAGCGTGCCAGTGACCAACGATACGATATCACCGTGTCACCGGGCACCCAGCCTGAGTTCTTTTACTTTGAAACTGGCTTGACTTGTGTGGTGGAGCTGACGTGGGACTTAGACTGACGTGTGGCAACTCGGAACTTCGCAACCACAGCCAGACATCGGTACGTCCTGGACCTTTCAGGCTCTTTTAAGCGACTCGGCCGAACCAGAAGGTATCGAGCTTGTTGAGCCCTGGGACGGTCAAAGGCTTCCTTCTTTGAGCAAGAAAGTTTTGTGAAATTGATGCCATGCGGTCTTTTTCTAAATACGAGAGCTAGGCATCACGGAAAAATCAGAAGCGTGCCAATCCATTATAATTCCTTATAATCCAATTTTTAACAAGTGGGAAATCAATTATAAACCCTTGTGACGCTATAGATGAGATTATCACGCTTCTGACTTTTCCCTAATGCTATGAGTCTCTGATCAACGACTGCGAGCAGCTAGACTTGCCGAGTTTCTACAGCTTTCCAAGCTGAATCATCACTCACTCCTAGATCCTCTACAGATAGTCGATCCTGCAGACGGGTAGGGGGGCTGGGGTTTGTCTGTGCCGCTGGCAGTGTAGTTGCGCAGAGACGGATGCCGTGAGTGATGGATTGGTGTCATTTCTTTGCCGTTACATTTGATGGATTATTACTACGTGCCTATATGCGCAATTCATCCGTCGCGTGCAGCTGGGAGAGCGGACGACGCCCTGAACCAAACCGTAGGTTGAGTGATCCCAACTCGGAGGTGAAATGCTAGGCGCATCTCCTTGGACCGTATTGTTACTGTCGGCTCAAATAGTATCCCAGAGGTTGCATTTTCCTTCTCGCTCACGACGCGGCTTGGTTGTCCAGCAACGAATTCATGTCTCCACCGAAGCGCTGCGTCCATTCTTTCTGCGCCTCGCCCGTCGTTTTCAAATATACAAAATATTTCTCTGTCGTCCGCTTGGAGAAGACTTCCCATGTTCCCTCTTCGAAATCGACGCTGAATCAGCCCCGCAGTGTGCGACCTCAGACCGTTATTTTACTCAGTCAAAATCTCGTTCGCCCGCATTTCAGATCCAATTAGTCCCACCACTCACCCCTCGCTTGTCCGGTGGGCGAGATGTCGTTGCTCTTGACTTTGGCCAGGACCGTCGTCAGGTGTTGCACACGAGCGCATGGTGGCGGAAGACGTCGGATTCACAAGACGATAGCATTCCAGCGCTTGATCACTTACTTGAAACAAGACTCGCTGGCAAGAATATGGTACGAGTGAACAAAGGCCACGCAGATGTATACGTGTAATCACACGCAAAAATAACATCCACAGAAAGGGCAGGGAAGACTGGGACACCCTTTTCATTGCCCGTATAAATAATACATGTAACCCATCCGGCAGAAACGCATACACATGAACACCTCGTTCGCCGTTTGAACTCCACTAGAGTCATACTGGCCTCAACCCATCAGCTCCGCAGTTTCTGTCTTGGGCAGCACGAGTGCACGTTCAAACCCGACCCGACCCGGCGCTCTAGCTACTTCGAGGATGCCGGCCGGGCTTTCCGGCCTGGCTTCCACCGCAGGACCCTGCAGTTCTCGGTCACCGTCCACGAATGCGATTGCGGACACGGTCGCATCCGGGCCGGTATCCAATCGCGAACGTACGCCGAATCCGGTGTCAATGTGACAGCGACCACGAGTGTCATAGTCATACAGCTCCCGTATGCTGATAATGAACCGGGGAATGAGAGGATAAAAGGATACGTTACTAAACGTGATCAGGAAGAGGCTGGCGGTATTATTTGGTACAGCATTCACGTTAAAGACAAGTAAGTTGAGAATTTGGTAGAAAACATTCCTACAAGTGGCGTGAAAACATTGTCAGTATCTATACGAATAATCGAAAGCGGCCCAAGCATGGATGACGGGGACATACACGATGAAATAGAGAATCCCGTCTCTCACTAGTAGTTGCACGTAACGGTTTGGTTGCCATTGTTTTGTCGCTCGGTACATTGTTGCTGATTGTTTTAGGGTTTGCAAGACAGCGAGTAATACCAGTATGACAGCGAGGGCCAATCGTGGGGTTATAACGAGCAGAGCAGAAAGCGGGGGAATACCAGTGTATGAGGCATTGCAAAAGGAAAAGTCAGAAATCTGGATAATTGCCACTGAGGTTGGAAATTGGGAGAGATCAGCCACAGTATCGTTATATCCAATTTACATGGTGCATACCTGAGAGGTGGTTGGGATAATAAATCCCATCCAGAACGACGGTAGTGATGATTTGCATCACATAAATGAAAAGAAGCATCCAGAGAATTGTCCTGGATCGACTCCACATTGTGTAGACACGCAGAATCATTACCACTATAATTGTGATCAACACGGCGAACGACGTTCAGAGGGTGAAGTAACGCACAATCGGTAGAAAAAAGAAATGCTAGGTATGCAAATACACTCGTTACATATAAAGCCTTACCTTTGAATGTGTGTCTCGTTATGGCATGGTGACTTCAATGACTAGATGAGCTTACAACTATTTCACAGTTCAAAATCTGTCATTCAATCGAACATCATACGTACGTCTGTTAGCATAGTGTCGTCAGCGATGAGCCAGATGAGACAGGAAGTAAATTACTTCTAGGGGCCCTGGAACAAAGGAACTGCCACCTGGGGATGTGCTTGTTGAGCGACAACGACTTTTAGTTGAACATTAGAACATACCGAGTGCATCAATCCTTGAGAACAGTTCCAAAGTTAGCCAGATTTTTTAAAACGCGATATCACTTACATAGCCGACAGAAGACCGACGTAACGGACCCAATAGAAAAACTCAGAATGCATTGTCCAGCGACTCGAAAGTGATACACACTATAACAAATATCGTAGAGACCCAAGTCCAGGGCCGGCGCTGCGATACAGTCAGGGCCATTGTGGTGAGCAATAACGGAGATCACCTACCCAAACATATTCTACCTTTTTCGCTCGTCAAGCATGCAAGAGATGTGAAGAAATAGAATACCTCGCTTGGAAAAACTAGAGCTACGGAATTGTCTAGCTGTGAGGAGATGGGTGTTGTTCACAGATGTATCACTCACCAAAATCATATCCGACGGCAGTGGCGATAATGACTACATTGGTGCATTAGATTGATCCTTGCAGGATATGAGTCATACCGGACGAGTAATCGTTTAGAACGACAAAATCAACAGCAGACTGTAGAACGGAGGACATGAAAAACAGAGATAGTATCTTGTCTCCGGAAGGTACAGGACAAAGCTATTCATGCGATCAGTGTGACTAAGCGTTCCATTCCATCTTGCCGACGGAGCCGAACTAAGCTGGTGTCATTTCCTTGTTCCGACACTAGGCACGAGTAATCACAAGTAGCGCTATATTTGTGATAGGTAAGGCTGAAATGCTCGAATAGAAGGAGAGATGGACTGGTACCCTAACTCCCCACGAAGTGGAGATAATACGCTGCCTCGGAGCAGAATTGGGCGCCCCCCCGTTGCCAATATGTAGTAGTGCGTTGATATAAGGCTATGTGAGTTTGATGTGGGTGTCTTTCACCGTATGATCCCGTGATGTCCATCACGTCGGCACAGTTGGTCCCCTGGACAGCACACTTGTTGTCGACCATCGCTGTGCGATCCAAACACTCTTTGAACTTCTTCAGGCTTCCCGCCACGAATATCTGTTCGCGAGCGCGGTTGTAAAGTTCCCACCGCTTTCAGCTTGTCCTGCTGTTAGACCGGGTAGATAGGGCCGAGGTTTGGTCGTGTCGGCAGCTGGGAAAAGGAGGCCATGTGAATATTTGCTTCAACACATTCCCTCGTCGCTCTTACGCTGGATACCCTTGTTTCCATGTGCCTGTAGGAGTAATGCACCTTCCTCGCTACGATGACGGCCTTGAAATCCAACGTGGGCATGAATTGATCATGTATGGCTGCTAGGAATACTTGGTAGAAAATTACATGATTGGGCATCGTTCGTTTGGCGTACCACGGTCAGGTTCCGTACGAGTACATAATAATACGGGTCGTGCCCGGAACATCTTGTGGTGCGGTTCGGGTGCGGTTCGGGTTGAGGGACCCCCTTAACACAGATGCATCAGAAAAGCGCAAGCCTGATTCTGCACATGGAATGTCGCATACACCTTCTCTAGCGGTGAGTTGGGAACGTTCTCGAATGCCTAGAGAAAAGGTCAAACATGTCACTGGCCCCTTCAACCGTACTAGTAGTGCACAACTTGGAAGCCTTATTTCAAACAGCCGACGACGACAACAAAGCTCGGTCGATCATCGATCAGCCTTGAGTTAAGGCTGTAGCCCCGACAAATATTCTCCTCGCGTTCGCCGACAGCTTCCTCCCTCAAGGATCCTCAATGTGCGAAGTACGAGAATAGTTGGCTTACGAAGTCGGAAAGCCTGAACCGAGTCTTGAAAGGTGGGACAAATCCGGTCCAAGGTACTTACACGCCGACCTGTCACTTTTCCCTTTTTGATACCGTTCCATTATCAGAGATTTTAAACAACCAATTGTCGGTATCGTTTGTAACCCATCTGATGAACCCAGCGTGGGAGGCGAGAAGCGCACACAGAAGAGGTTAGCACCCTCCTCATACTTCTAGCAGGTCATGTGCAATGGTTGAAACAACCAAGCTATTGTGCGAGATCCGAACAGAACTTCTTCGCACTCACTTCCGCCAATGAACGGACTGGACTCCTACGTTGGTTACGAGCTTCGTGCGCCGTTCAAATTTGTAAAACTTGTGTAGCTACTCTCCTTATCGCTGATAGCACTTAGTATTATCCATTCTCATCAAGAACCGACACGGCGGGTTTTCCCGTACCTATTGCACGTGTGTTATCCCCTTCAGCTGTGCCGTATTGACCATCCTTTGCCAAGAAGATATACAATACACCGTCAGATTTTCTTCCTTGCTGCGGTGGTGGCAACCTCAGTGTTGGTATTTCCACCGGCTAATACTGTGGGTCACTTATGACGCAAGCTAATCAGCTCTGCTATGATTTTGTCGGTGCCGCTTCCCGTTTGGTTCTGCAGAAGTCATGTGTGGCTGCGCGGCGTTGCCCTAAACATTTCTGGGACGAGGACTAAGGAGGGGTCGACAGATCCACGGAGATGAACGTCGGAGACTGTGCGCCCTGCATAATTGCCACGGCCAATCACCGGCGCCACCGTACCACGAATGCTGATCAGATCTGCCCTCACACAGCGACAGATGGTGTATTGTTACACTTACCACCGTCTTTCCAAGGTGGATTTGCTACCGTTGCTAGGTGAAATCGGAAAAGAGAGGCAGCGGCCATCGCAGGAATCAGACTTCCATGATAGTGGTGTAGCAGGCCGGATAGCTGGTGGATTGAGAGTACCATCCGCAGCGAATTATTAAGGTATGACCATGCCAGTTCCTTCCGGATTATATTCTGTAACACGATGCGGGGATTAGCAGGTGCGATATAGCGCTTGACCATATACGTGATGACCAGATGGTTTCTTTATGGTCATTCATGCATCATTCTGCGGTACACATTCCTCTTAGGGGATCTTCTGACATCGATGGGAGTTTCTAGGTCCTCCAGAAAATGGTATAGCGCCTCAGGCAGGATGCCGTTCGCTGTGTAACCAAGGTCAAACAGTTCTTTGGTGTGTATAAATGCTCGTTGCAATAGTACCGGTTTCGGCACACCCGCCTCGAATCCCCCTCTTTGTACTCACCACCATCTAACTCGATTACAATGCGTGAAATGCCTTCTGTCATGAAGCGTTCCCCCTACCATGGTTGGTTACCTCGCCACCGTGAAGTCCACAGAGCCTTCATTAGACAGAAGGTGACGATGGCCCGCGCGCGCAAGGAACGCGTATCGAGAGGCACAGAGGTTTCTCACACCAAACCAGTCGCAACCTTCGCCGAGGTCATCCTTGGCGACGAATACATGCGAACTACCTTTGAAAAAATTTTCCTCCAAGTCAATACAGATCCCAAGGTATGATCCCACCGACGTCACGACTACATAGACTAATTTTGTCCTCCTTTTCTAAGTGGGTTGATCCCCAGTACGTTGTAACGAACTTTGAACAGTTCTTGCATCTACTCGACATTATCGTTCAAGAGCCTCCCGCGTACTACAAGGCTAAGCGTGACGATGGTACCATCATCGGTGAACCGATTGGTGTGCCTATGTACCTCGTCTTCGATATGCTCAGCAACACCGCTGCAGCCTATGACCTGTTCCGTTATGACCCATTCAACGCCGCGCTCAAGAACCTGTTGGACGCCTGGGGTGTCTACCTCATGTCCACAGATTCTAACACTACCCTAACCACTGGGGCGGAAGGGTGGTTCAGTCCAGAGGCCATGGCTGATTTTGTACCCTACATCACACCATTGACCTTCGAAGCCACTTACATCTGCCCCGATCCATCGGCGGAGGACAAAGGCTTCACTACGTGGGATGCCTTCTTCACCAGAGCACTCCAGCCTACTGCGCGCCCTGTCAGGTTACCCGATGACCCTTATCTCATCCACAACGCTTGCGAGTCCGCCACTCTCCGCATCGCTACGGATGTCAAGCTTCACGACACATTCTGGCTCAAAGACCAGAACTATTCGCTCTATGACATGCTTGGAGGGAATGATGAAGACGCTCAGCAATTCGTAGGCGGTACGGTCTATCAGGGATTCCTTAGTCCCCAGGACTACCATCGCTGGCACAGCCCCATCAACGGCACCGTCACCAAGGCCGTCGTGTTGCCCGGTACCTACTATGCCGTGCTCCCTGATGACGGTGCGCCCATCAATGACCCCGACCTCGAGAGAGGGGACCCCCACGGTGCCCTCGTTCGTTCGCAGCCCTGGCTGTCCGTTTCTGCCACCCGTGCCCTGGTCTTCATCCAGGCAGACAATCCTAACATCGGGTTGATGTGCTTCATCGCCATTGGGATGGCGGAAGTGTCCACTTGCGCCCTGTCCGTCACAGAAAAACAAACCGTCGCGGCTGGCGACGAGTTGGGCATGTTCCACTTTGGTGGCTCCTCTCACGCGCTCATCTTTGGGCCTCAAGCCAAGATCACGTTTGAAGACTTGGAGGACAAACCCATCGAACTCAACACCCACTACTGGATCAACACCGTCATTGGAAAAGTCGCGCGGAACTGAGGGTAGCGGTCGATGGGTGACATGAGATGTTTCTTGGTAACAAGTGTACGATGGCGGGGTTGGGGAGCAGATCTTGGTCTTTGAAGATAGGATTGGTGTGTGTACGATTAGTTTCTGCGATACGTGCTTGTCGAAATCAATCCGCTTGAGTTCGTTCCGAACCGACTGCAAGATTTAACTCTCCCTGCGGCGGTCACGGTGGAAATCCGGCATGAAAAAAGAAATATTTTCTGTGACGGGATCTCGTCACCTGGATCCAAACGATGCAGACGTGCTTGTTCCTCGGTGAGATATTTCATGCACTGACTCCCAGCTGGCCGGTGACCGCTACGTGGACTGGCTCAAGATTATGGTATCGTTCCTGCCGTTCCGGCTGTCGCCACCCTAGATGCATGGAACGACATGTAAACCTGAACTAGGTGGCGCATTCAGAACCCGTTAGCGAATGCGATAGAACGGTGTTGTTTCACCGATCTGCTCCCAGGTGGATCAAAAGAGGGGCGGGCGTTGTTGCGGTACGAGCTCCGAAGCGAGTTGACCCCACTTGTCCGTCGAGCGGCACCTCTTTCTGCACTTGAACGGTAACTTTTGCGCATTCGGCTCGTGAACGCCACTTTGCGAACGGAATTCAGATCAGATCTTCAGTCACCGATACGGTCCATGTCTTGCCCAAGCAGATGGGTCACTAGACCCTGTCCGGTTACCCTTTATCGCCGCAATGAAGGGTCTATCTGTCGAATTCGTTTCGGAGAGGGATCCATGACTCACTCTGCCCGAAAAGAGTTGGCAAACCGGACCGAGATACGGCGACGTGGGTTGTCTCTTCGCTTCCTATAGCTCCTTTTTTCTTTTGGGAGTACCTTTCTAACCCTCGTACGGAGACCGAGTCGAAACGTTTTGGAGACATAATATCTCGCCCGAGACAACAGCGGGGGAATCGTCCATTGGTGACAATGACGTGCTTGCTTCGGACACAAAGTATGTTGCTCCTCGCATAGTTGTAAACTGTCTAGGTGACGTGATTTGATTCCAGTGTCTAAAACATGTTGACAAGTATCTACGGTGGCCAACTTGGGCCAAGATCAAATAAACATCCGTCCTCGTCCAAATATGCATTGGACTGCTCACAAAGGAAAGCGGGCCACATCATCCAACAAGGCGGAACAATGCGACTAGTAAAACTCATTGATACGAGGTCGTTATAGTGAATCCCAAAACATACCCCTCGCAATACGTGAAAAAGACAAGCATGGTTTACGAATCCTCGTCCGGGACCTCCTCCACACGCGCAGACCGACTGCCAGGACGGGAGGAATCGACCGAGTCATTTTCGGCGACCTCTTCGATGTAGGCACCACCGTTGCTTGCGAGCTTCTCCTCTGGCGTCTTCCCAGCCGGTGTCTTGCCCTTTTTCTTCTTACCACCCTTTTTCTTGGGCAAATCCCACTCCCACACTGGAATGAATGATTCGACCTAGCGTCGCGTCACGTCGTCAAAAAGTACACGTGACAAGCCAGATGGCACTCACCACGCCCACGTCTGCAAAGAGTTTTGGAAAGATCCAGATACCTGGCGGGACGACAACGATGGTGATGATGTAGAATATCAATCTCACGATGGCCAGAGCAAAAAAGGCACCAATGAGGCCGAGCATTCCCATACTCAAGTACCACACGCCGAGACGCATGATGGGTGGCCACAAGGGGAACATGACGCCAGCGAGCATGATGGCCACCATGAGTAGACCGCCTGCGTAGGTCGTCCACTGGGACCCCTCGTAGAACCAAGCAAAGTAGCCGTCTTGCGCGAAAGACTGCTGCGGGTTGACAGCGACATGGCGCGGAGAGGATGGTGACGAGCCAGTTGGATTTCCACGATCCACACGCAGGTAGAAAGCGTAAGGAATGATGGACGTGAGGACGGCTTCGGCCTCTGCCTCGTTGGCCACGGGTGGGACGTTTTTTAGTTTGGCGTAGGCCGGGGAGAGCAGGGCTTTGATGGCAGATTTGCCTGACCATTGAAAAAGTCAAGACGACCAGAGACATGGACAAGGACCTTTGGCACACCTTTGAAGTAGTCCACTCGTTTGCCATTGAGGGCACCCACACGTATTTTCATCCCAGACTTGCTACTCCGCAAGAATTGGGCGACATTGCGAGCATGCGGGGGTGCTCGAATCTGCTGTGCTTGAGCCGTCGCCATTGTCAGTGAAAAGACAAGTCAAGAGTGATGGCCGGCACAAAAGAATGTGGACAGCATTTGCTTAGTCATGCATTCAAACCCTAATCCCAACAAAGTCTATGTAAGTATGTAGAGGGTAAATGTACGATAGTCATGACTCTGTAGAAATCTTTGGAATGATGTCGTGTTTCTCGAGTAACGACTCCAGCTCCCCAGACTGGTGCACTGCCGAACAATGAGTCCTCAAACGTAAATTCAGACTGGCGAACACGCACTTCCAAGAAGGATATCGCACCCCCCGACGAACTCACCGTTGACGTATATCTGTGGGACCGTCGGCCATTCTCTGAAAGCAAGCGTTGGTTTGAGATATGATCGTCCCCTCGTTGACGACTCACGAAAACTCCTTGATGCCACTCCGAAGCTCGGGGTCCTCCAAGACGTCATAGGTCTTTAGTTTTTCGGGAGGTACGCCTTGGATTTCCAAGACCTGGACGGCTGCACGAGAAAAGCCACACTGGGGCATCTGTGGGTTACCCTTCATGAATAACACGACGGGGGACTCTTGAACGGCAGCCTGAATCTTTGCACGCGCTTCTTGAGAAAGGAATCGCCGGAACGCAGGGTTCCTCAGGTTGCCGGAAAGTACATTCCGAGTAACTGACTATGTTTACATCAGGAGGACAATAGTGTTGATGGGACGAGAATACTCGCGCAAGTTTGAAGCAATGAACGCAACATCGTGGTGTCGTTGAGCGTTCCGAGTTTGACTAAGCAAGTGTAGCTACTATTAGTCTGTAGAGCTGAGCTCGTTTTGCCAGTCGCCGCCATTCTCGTCCTGGTCCTACATACTTAAAATCCCACCACCATGTAGTCCTCTCGTCCGTCTGGTCCACCATGCCGTCTCGACAACGTCTGCAGCAGTACGCCATTGCGATCAGCATCCTCAGCGTCTTCTACAACACCGCCGAAGGTGTCGTCTCCATCATCTTTGGCGCTGAATCCTCCTCGCGCGCACTCGTCTTTTACGGCCTTCAATCCGCTGTCGAGGTCATCTCCGCCGCCCTTGTCGCATGGCGCCTCCTTGCCACTAAGCCAGGCGACCAACCCGCAGGCGAGACCTCGCCGCAGGTCATCCGGTGAGCCGCATCCCCGCGCTATCCGTGCTCCGTGCGCCATATCTGACCCACGCGTTATCATGATTTTTACCATGATCATCGACAGCAACGAACGCATCGCAACGACCACAATCGGCGTGCTCCTCGTCCTGCTCTGTGTCGCCGCCCTCGGTACCTCTGCTGCCTCGCTCGCCGCCCACGATCGTCCCTCCACCACCCTCCCCTCCCTGCTCATCGCTGCCTCCGCGACGGGCCTCATGCTCGCACTTTACCTCGTACAACGCTACCTCGCCCGTGCCCTCGACTCGAGCAGCATGAACGGTGAAGCGCTCTGCACGCTCTCCTGCATGCAGCTTTCGGTCGTGTTACTCATCGGGTCGTTGATCTACCGTGTGTGGCGTGGTGGATGGTGGGTCGATTCGGCCACGGCAATCGTTATCGGGTTGCTGTTTGGGTGGGAAGGGGTCAAGATGATCCGGTGGGCAAGGAGCGCAGACTTCAATGGCGGTTGTTGTGCAAACTGTCATGCCGGAGACAAGGTTGCGTGCTCCGAGCCAGCAGACAAGGACAAGGAACCTGAACAGAAACAAAACACTTGTTCCCCTTCCACTCATTGTTGTGGGTGCACCAAGAAAGAGGATGCTGTCAGTGGGGACCAAGTGTGCTGATATCGGATGTAAGTCACGAACGTCAATGTTAGAGTGTCTGAGGAAATGTATGCTTTTATACATCACGGATGCGACCAGAATACAACAAGAGAGAGCGGTCAGAAAGGGATCAGTGCTTTTTGGAGCATCCGATAAGGAGAGCGTGAACGTGACAAGGTTCCACAAAACACATTCGAAGTAACGATAGCACCAGCAATGGGCCATGTCGAGTTAGTTTGAAATCAAAGCGGGGGTAATACGCACGTCTTCCAGCAGTCTACATATGTGCAAGATCATAAGCAGATACGACATCTAGGTGATCGGCGCAGGGCGGAACGACATGATCTCTTCGTACAACAACTCCTTGAGCTGCTCACGGCTGATGTCATCCTTGTGCACTGATGAACCACATGAAATGTCGTCTTGGATGGCAAAACCATGCACTCACGATCAAACTCAAAGAACTCGGGGTCGAGAGGGGGAGCGACGGGCTCGTCATCTGGATCGTGCTGACAAACTGCGTCAACGACCAGCATCCAAATGAGGAATGAAACGCACATATGCATCGAGGTATGGGTGAGCCAGCGCCTCCTCCACTGTTATCCGTTTCTTTGGATCGAACGTCTAATCGGACACATTTAGCTCGTTCGTCCACAACGCCACACAAACCAAACCTACCAATGTCTTTGTCAAAAAGTCAACTGCCAATGGGTTCGCATTCGGGAACAGTTGCCCAAACGGCCGTCGTTTCCGGAAAGGCAGCGCGCGGATATAGTCACGTGATCGACGCGTTGTAATGGCATAAAACTCGTCCAACGTCGGTGTCCCAAGCACGTCCAATATGAGCGTCAACTGGTGATGGTAGTCTCGTCCAGGGAACAGTGGCTTTCCGGACAACATCTCGGCCAATATACATCCCACGGACCAAACGTCGATCGCCTTGGTATACTGCTTGAACGTCAACATGATTTCAGGTGCACGGTACCACCGCGTCGCGACATATTCCGTCATGTACCCCGTTTCAGTGCCTGACGGCTCGGCAGTCTTGACAGACCGTGCCAGACCAAAGTCACATACTTTGAGATCGCAGTTGGCGTTCAAGAGCAAGTTGGACGGTTTCAGATCACGATGAATGACGTCCGCCGAATGGAGGGCTTTGAGCGCACGAAGTGTTTGGTAGATGAAATACTGCGCGTGATCGTCGGAAAGATCTTGTGTCCGAATGACGCGGTGCATATCCGTCTCCATCAGCTCTTGGATCACTGTCAAGCGTGCACACAGGACGGACATCAGTCGTGGACGCGCACCACGTGGGGCAGAAGCCCCGGGGATCCCATGACGTACGATAGACTTCCTTGAACGCTTCGAGCGATGGGGGTTTGATGATGTCGAGGATCGAAATGATCTATGGGCGCGTCAGTCAGCACCGCACCGCCGTCACCGCACGTGGGACGATATACACACGTTCTCGCTCACGCCGGCCTCGCTCAGAAACTTGAGGAGCTTTAGTTCGCGCAGCGTTCGGAGACAGAACATGGAGTGATCAAAGGGCGCGATCTTCTTGATGGCAACCTTGCGTCCGCTTGGACGATGCACGGCGGAGCAGACGATACCGTAAGCGCCCTCGCCGACGACATCGAGGACTTGATATTGTGTACCTGATATTGTTCGGAACCTCACATCTGCTTCCGTACTGCAAGAAAGGGCAAGTATATATCACGTACCGACATTGAAGCGCACTTTACGGGGGGCAGGCTGAACCTGTGATGCGGCATGGCCGTGCTTTGACTTGGACTGAGCAGTATGGGATGCCTGCTGTTGATTTTCTGCCATATCGTGGCCTTGAGGCGACAGTGAGAAAGAGAAACGGAGGAACGTTGAGGAGAGAACAAGAGCCCGATCTTACCTTTTTGTTGGCTTGGAACAAGGAAACATTTCGTATGGAGTTTCCTTTTTTGTAGTTGTATCTTGTTGTTTTCTTTTTACCCCATCATCGTCTCCATGGCGACGGTATCGAAAATCCCATTGTTTCCATGGTGAAATAATAACTAGCTCTGATTGTCGTAAAGTCTTCATTCCAACATGGACTTTTTGTTTTAATTACTTTTTTTGGGTCCACGACCCCTTCCACGGGATGGGAAAACAAAAACATACGCAAGGGAGAGACGAGGGGGACAGAGACGTACAACATGAAACGGATGTCAAAGAAAACAATCTGACGAGACAATGCAAAGTGATATAAGGAAGTAAACGAGTGAAGGCATGTATCCCCCTACGCTTCCACCCCCCCATCATCTCGTCCTACCAATTACGTGCCAAGATTGCCCCCAAGTCTCCAAGAGTTGCGTCTATTTTCCAACGGGAGGTGGAGCACCGCGGCCTCGTCCAGGTCCGCCACGACCGCCACGGAACCCGCCACGAGCCTCGCCATTCAAAGGGCCGCCACCGCGAGGTCGGCTTTGCGGTCTCTCGCTACGCTCCTTGCGGGTTTCGACAAAGATACGCACTTGGTTAAGCTCGCCTCCAACGTCAATCCGCACGCCTCCCTCACCTCCCTGGTTCTGGGGCAGAGATGTAATGATCGCCTTCTTCGCAGCATCCAACGACAAGAACTCGAGGAAGGCGCACGCTTTCGACCGGACAATCTCAACGTCTTTCACAGGACCAAACCGTTGGGTTAGGGTCTGACTAAGCTGATTTTGGCTGACAGATTCGACAACACCCTAAAGGGAAGAAGTTGATCAGTGGCAGACTGATAGATCATCAGAGATAAATACTTTAACGAAACACTGTGGCGTTGTCAAGGCTAGAACATTGGCGATAGCAGGATGCTCGCGTGACCCATGTTGCCCACCACGGTGGGGCGGTCCGTGTGGGACCGGCGACTGAGTACCACTAGCCGGTGCAGGGCTGTTTGAGGCCGCGGGCACCTCGGTCAAACCCTTAGACTCCGTTGCGACTTGTGCTCCCCATCGTTTCGAGTCTGCAGCAGCAAGACTCGCCCAACTTTTTGGCACCGATTTTGTAGGTACAGGCACGGCAGCAGGCGTTTGCTGTACAGGAGCGGGAGGCGGTGTAAGGGGTGCAGCAGAAGTACCTTGAGGTTGTGGTGCAGGCTCAGGCTCGGGCTCGGGGGATACTTCAGGAATAGGCTCGGGTTCTGAAGGGGTAGCGGATGTAGGTGTAGGCTCGGGTTCGGGCTCCTCTTGGTGGAAACCATTCGGCTCTGCAAGCTCGGTCTCAATGGCCGGAGGTGGTGTGGAGGGGTCGGACTGGACCGTCGTGGGCTCCTCCTCTAGAACTGGGGCTGGAGGCGGGGTGGGCTCACGGGGCGAAGGGGAGGGTTCGAGTTCGGCAACAGGTTGGGGTGCCGGCTCCTCGGCAGAGGTGGTTTCGGGAATGGGAACAGCGGGAGAGGGCTCGGCCTCGCTGGCATCGTCCTCCACGGTATCTTCCTTGAGGAACCGGAAGATATCGTTAAGAACAAAGTAGCCATTTGGTTGTTCCGCAAGGAAAAAAGTCTGAACGAACTTTCTCCAGGGATCACCATGGTTCGACATCTCGCCAATGACCTGGATGATAATACCACCGTTGGCAGAGGACTGCGCATCTACAGAGTGAATGAAGACTTTACAGTCTTGAAAACCGATGGAAGTGATCTTGTTGTGAATTTCCTGGATGGGTGGTATGTGAGCAGCGGGGAGATGGCGAGAAAAAGAAGGGACTACCTGCTGGCCGAAACAAGGTTTGACTTCCTCTCCTTCTGTCCCATGAATGAAGGTGGAGGTTTTGGTGTAGAAGCAATGCAAACGATTGGGCTGTTTGTTGACATACGTATAATATTGGGGAACGAACTGCCATCCAACCTCGGAAGGAACGACGTTCTGATGAATTGTAGATGCAGTAGACATGATGAACGAAATGCTAAGGGTCGAACGTGAGCCGACGGCGAGTGACTAGGACATTCTCAGACACATACCGATGAGAAAAGGAAAATAATGGACGTGCGTGAGGAAGTCTACAAGATTACAACGGATTAAACCTTTGCAGTAGCTGCGGGAAAGACAAGGTCGACGAAAAGCTGCAAAACTAAACGGGTCCCTTGCAATTTTTGCTTCGGATTTTGCCGATGCCTCGGCTGACTCAGCATACCCCTGTCGTGACGAGCGAGCAGGAAGTTCAGGGAGCACAAGACAAGAACGGTCGGTTGCAGCTAGCTCTGACGAATATCTCAGAACATATTTTGCGTTAAACACGTCTGAGACATATATCCAAGGTGCAGCCAAACTACCCTACAGCTGAGTCAACTCGCCTACGGAGATTAATTCATTGTTGTAGCGGATGCTTAGTAAAACTTGGTTGTCAGCGTCGTCATCCACGCCCCATCGCCACTGTTGCGGAAATAAGCAGACAAAAGCGATCAGTGGGAGGGATCAATGTAGAATAAACGCAAATATAACGAGGTGCCGCATCAAAGCTCGACCGCGTTTCCATCGGCACGTTCGATCCTTCTCAAAGCCTGCTTGGTTTGTAAAACCCCTTCCTTCATCCCGAGCCTTTCACACTGCTTCAGGCTTTGCTTGTACAGCGAACGCGCGGTCGCTTGGTCATCGTCCATCTAACATGTCCATTAATATGACTCGAGCGTTCCATCAGTCAAGCAACCAAACGCTCACCTCCCGCAGCATACCAAGATTAAACAAGACCACGCCTAGTACCTGATCACAAACATCTCTGCTCTGTTCATCACTGGAGCTGAACCACCCTCTTCGAGGCAAAGGCATTTGATCTACACGTTCGATCAATCCATACGCCTGACGTGCCCAAGCCTCTGCCTGGTGTCTAATTTCTGGTGAAGGCGGCCGTCGCATGATGAGTTCGGAAAGGTTGTTCATTAGCTGTGCAGCTATGGGAGTACACGGACATCGGATTGGGTTGCGCAGCACCAGGACAAGCCAGTAAACGTACCCTCACAAAGGTCTTCCATGGGCACGTTTTTCACGTTCGGTGGGAGAAGTAGTGATATGGCTTGCAAATAAAGCGGCATGGCATACCTTCGATGAGTGGTATGCGGTGTCTATGGTGCTGGAAAAATATGAACACTCACTCAACATTTCCCTTACGTGCGTACACTGATCCAAGCGCCGCGAGCGGGGCGCCAAGATCGACTTTACGCATCCAAGGCGGCAACTCAAGCTCCGCAAGGAGGACAGACGTCGAAGTACCACTGGAGCGGGCTTTGCCATCTGCCGAGTCCCCGAGTGCCGTCGGAACGCCAGCGAGCTTAAGCACCTCCTCGACCGCCCACGAAAGCCACTTTTCCTCTTCTTCTGCATCCTCGTTCGAACACAGCTCCGCAAGCTTGCATGCTATAGCAACCCTGCGAAGGCGCTCCTCGTCCGTAAGCTTGTATGCTGTCCAGTCGTTATGGCTACTGTTGTTACTTTCCGCGGAGGTGGAGACGTCCCCATTTTTCCATGCACTTGATAGGACTTGCTTGGCGCGTCGTTCCGGGGAAACTTCAGCCAAAACGGCGGCGATACCTGACAACTTGAGGTACGGGTCGGCGCCAAGCACCGACAACGGGAGGGATAAGGCAGTTTGGTACGCACTGTGCATGCACGCACCGAACATGTAGAGATGCACGGGTCAAACTAGAAGTGTAGAACGTACCGAGCAAGGAATCGCTCGCTCAGGGCATAGTCACCCTGGTTTTTGGCTCTGATTCCGGCGCGCAGATCTTTACGAACTTGGGTCGGCCAGAGTGTGAACGAGGTATAAATGTCGTAGCTGTGTTTTGCGAACAAGACAATGAGCATTTTCGAGCGGTCATTGTCGTTTGAGAAAAAAGTGAGTGCGAGAACCTCTGTAAGACGGGCGACGCACAGACCGAGTAATGTGGCACCAGCGCCGAGCGCGAGCAACGCGGTGAAAAGTGTAGACACACGAATGTTACTTCCACGACGCAACCAGGATCTAGCAACGTTGGGTTGGTCGTGTGAGGTTGAGGTATTGCTGGTCGACTGAGATCGTGCTTGAACGCTTTTTTTGTCACGAGTCACGGTGAAAGCTACTATGGCATGATGTTTTGACGAGTGCCAAGCAGCTTTCAAGGGATGAAGTTGTACGAATACTCTGCGTATCATAGCAGCGATTCCTGATGGTGCACGTTGAAACTGGGCCTCCGGCCCGCTGGGCCCGGTCATGTCTAGTCAATGATGCGCGCCGGGTCGAAGCAAAACGATATCTGCAGGCACCAAAAGAAATGCTGAAGTAGTACAAGCATCGTGTTCACGTTGACCGAGTCTTGCCATGATGCGTTCATCCCCATGTCCACCAACACGGGTTCAAGTTGTTACCGATCAATCTATCACCCACCGCTCGACGGCTTCAGAACCTCAAAAAGGCTTCGGCTCCACCAAGTTTATTCACGTCGTTCACTCCGCATCTTCAATATCATCGTCCTCCAACCACCCCTTCCCCTCTTCTCCACCCCCAATCCGACCAGGGAGTCTCACATCCCGATCTTCGTCACCATCTCCTTCTCCTTCGATCCCTCCGTCCTCGTTTTCCCCCAACGCATCGCCCCCAGCAACACCAAGACTCCATGGCAGGTGCGAGAACAACCGGTGTGTCCGCGGCGGTTGTGGATGGTACCCTCCTTGTGATTGCCTTCTATCGCTGTTGCATCGGTTAAGGGCATCTAGCCAGCCCCCGAGCTCTGTCGCAATCCTGGCGTGCGTCCACTTGCCTACAGAGACCGACGACGACGACCCTTGGTCCGTATCACCACCGACAGCCCCCCCTTTCCCGAGCCAAGTGAGTACATCCCCGACCGCGTCTGACGCCTCCAGTTCTCGGGTACGGATATCGAACCACGTCGGCTTGCATACTTTCTGCCCCCTCCGGGGTACGGGCGTCGGAAGCGAGTGAAGGGTAGACAGTGTCAGAGTAGGGAACGTATACGGAGAGTTTGCAGATAGGGCCTGGCAAGCCCGAGCACTTCATATACGAAAGGATGGTTTGAAACGAGAGCTTACTCCGCCCATACAGTCAACCCAACTAAGTCCTTCACAGATACCGTCGCATTGGTCAATGTCCGTGCAGAACTGAGTGTAGTTTTGATGAGTGTACAGTCCAAGCAGTGACGAGTCGATGGGTGATTCCGCTGCCAGTGTCTGAGGGTAGGGCAAAGCAATGAATCGTATATCGCATCAAATATGCTTGGAAAAACTTGCCTCCGTGCACACCCGACTCGCTTTCCGATTGTGATGCGAAATCCATACTGGCAGAGGCAGAGGGTCGGGTAGTTGCATATCCAATTCGTGTTCTTTTGCGGCATCTTTGGCTGATAGATGGGACGCTGGAGCATCGAGCTTACCTGTAAAGGCATGAGCGACAGGCGCAGGAACCTAAAATACCGCTCCGACGTTTATTGTACAGGATCTTGCCCATCAAATGGAACAAT
The DNA here is from genome assembly GCA_038094555.1 of Boletus aff. phaeocephalus. Lineage (NCBI taxonomy): Eukaryota > Fungi > Basidiomycota > Agaricomycetes > Boletales > Boletaceae > Boletus > Boletus aff. phaeocephalus. The sequence continues at coordinate 117,794 of JBBPUH010000001.1, forward strand.
ACTAGGCTTTGCTCGCGTCTGGTAACGGCTTCCAAGACCGCACGGACACTCGTAGTCCCCTTCGTTCTGCTTGCGTTCTTGCGAGCTGCTTTGCCTTTCGAGCCCATCGATGAGGCCGGAAGGTCTACTACACATGCAAACTGAAGGGCCATGATTGCACTTCGAATGTCACCATTAGAAGATCCTACAATAATATCAATGACTTCACGAGAAGGCTGCTTGTCTACTCTCTCGTGTGCATCCAAAGATTTGAAGTGCGAGACAAGGAGTATCTGCAGGGCTTTTGTCATTAATGTAGGGGCTATTGGATTAAACCTAGACAAAGATGTTTGATCAACACTGTCTACTGAATGCTAATCACCCCAGGAAGTCAAACATACCCAATGCGTGTCACGTAGGGGCTGGTCAACAATTCAGGTCCCAAAACATTTCGAATGTCCAGTACTTCTTTCTTGTTCCACCTACGTGCGCTACCACCATCCCATGTGTCATCATCAGGGTGTTCAGCACGAAGACCAGAATCCGATACTATGATGACGATAGGTGGCCCTGGAGGTTCGGACAAATTGGAAGTAGGCATGCACAAGGACCGTAGTGCAGTTTGGAACCGCACTTGAGTAGGTTGGTGAAGAAGGTTAGGGAGGTCTTCCAAAAGAATGAGTTGACGCTTGCTGGAACGTTGAGTAGGAGATTGGCTGTGTGTGCGTATCCGAGTGGTATTGTGTTGGCCGAAAATAGTATTGCACGTCATTGCTCGTGTCAGAAAAGCCTGGAATTTATCAAATAAAGATTCTGCGTTGAGGTCTAGCCCTTTTGCAACAGGTGCCAAATGAACATTTGACAGGATCTCAGCGGTACGATTCTGATGAACTTCACGCGCGTCACACTTACCATCTAGACCAGATTCTTCGTCTGAAAAGGTAAACGATCCACGTTCGCTCATACTATTCCGCCACTCCAGAATCTCAAAGTCGAGCTCCCTAGACAGGACGCGTAAAGTAGACGTTTTCGCGGTTCCGGCTGGACCTGTGAGGGCGAGTATGCGCTGGGGTTCGCAAACACGAAGGAAAGGTGTGTATGTTCATGCTTCGTTGGTGTGGATCTCCAAACCAATCACGTACACGGTACTTTCGCAGTTTGGCCGATGGACCACCCTCGAATGCTTCAAGGAGCCACCGACGCACGTCTTCTACTTTTCTTTTGTGAACCGCTAGTTCCGCCTTGTTATATGTTCGAGTTTCAGCGTGACCATACAGAGCCATATGCTCACAAAGACGAGGAAGGCACACGTCTCACCTCGGACGTGGGCTCATACTTGTCCACCCACAAGCTATCGTCCTCGTTGTCTGCTGATGTCCCTGTTTCTTTTCTCCCTCCTTTGACATCCACCAAGGGTCGCAGACTTTGGTCACCTGGCATTGCCAACCGCGACGAGCTCGCCACTTCTTGTGGACTCGACGACATGGGGGTATCATCCTTGGTCAGGTCGAATATAGGAGGATTCGGGAACTGTATAGATTGAGAGGACGATGAACGCAGGGGTTAAGCGAGGACGTACCGTGAAACTTGCACGGTGCTTCTTCGTCGGTGGTTCCAAGGCATCATTGCTCTCGCGATGCGCGAGCTTGAGGATTTTGAGGGGTTTCCTTCTGTTCTTCGCGTTGTCAGGAGTAGAAATAGACTTGGACCTGGATGCTGGTTTGCGTGACATGACAACTTGAAACAGTGTTGGCTAGTCCACCAAGTAACTTGCTAAGCACCAGCCGGAGTTTGTGGTCTCAACGCGAATTGCTCCACACTCGTACTACTATTCAAGAAGCGAATCTTTGGCAAGTCAGAGATACCGCTCGAGCGCACTTTCCACCTGCCGTGCATTCTTCAAGCAGCTTATACTCATTATACTCATGCTCGATGGCACGTCGTGACGTCCCACGACGCGTAATTTAAACATACTATAATTCAAGGACAAGTGGTACCCATCGAGCCTTCCTCGGGCAGATTTCAAGCTCAAGGGCGACTATGTGAACGTTGTATGCACATAGCTCTCAAGTATATCGATCGCTCGATACATGGAAAGCCATGTATGAGTGTAGCGGGATCAGGATCCTCGTCAAGCTCTAGGATAAAAAGATACATTTGGGATCCTCGCGACGCTTAGTAGCCGGAAATGTACCCCGTATCCATGCACGAATGCAAAGGCCTGTACGAGATCCCATCACGCTTTGTGAAACTGGTCCTTGATCTTCCAGGGTGTGTCATACCACCCAACTTTCTCTAATAAGAGGTATTGCACCACTTTACGGGGCCCAACAAGGTCTGAATTAATGGCTTGCCCACGCTTGTCAGTAATGTCAATTTGCTGATATCAGTTGGAAACGAAACCTCGTCATCGACTGTGCCAGAATTCGGGATAAAAGCCGCTCACGTGTGTGGTGTCAAATTTAACGAGGGCTTGGATAAGAAGGCGATGGCCATGGACAGGGTCTGCATTGTCAGTATAAACCTCACCTGCTCGGATGGAAACAATATCCACTGGTGTGGGCGTCCTCCGCTCTGAATTGTGTCAGGATGAATTCCGAGACGTGATGAGTGACTTACTCTTCGACTTGGGGAACAAACTTGCATCCGATATGTCACTTGTAATGCTCCAAGCCCAAGCTTGGCCCCTTTCTCGTCGGCGCATAGCCTTGATAGTCTTTTCCTGGAATGGGCCAGTTGTGAACTCTCTCACAGTGCTCTCATGCCCTCTATGACGGTTGGAACTGGTGACTAACATAATTGCACGGACGGAACACCCACGTGCCTTGCAATGGAAGTATTCACTTTGCGATAGGTGTCAAGAGCTCTTCGTCGTAACGGGGCCAAAAACGCATCTGGCGAGTTGTTTCGTACGCTCAATATGCGTCCCAACGTCTTGACGCGTAATACGACATTTCTCCCTGGAAACGCGTTTGCCCTTGCCATGACGAACATGCTGAAATAAGGCGACAGAATGTCAGGGACTATGTTTCGGCCACAAGCAGAAGCATACCTGTACGAGTTCTTCATCCAATTACTCGTGTTGTGCTTAATCGCATACCACAGGTCACTATGTCATGTGGTCCATAACGTTGGTACACGGTCACAAGCAACGAATATAATCACGATACACACGAGAATTTGGTAGGCGCAAACATGGGTCTCTTCACGAGCGAGCGGAACATCGGACGCAGGTCGTAAGGGATCTCCGCGTCTGGTGAGACTCTAAACTGTGATACCAAATGAAACCTAGAACGGCACTCATACCTAGGCTTGCCATTTCAGTTCCCCATACGTCGGCCGTGGCATACATTTTGGTAAATCGCTTCATGCTCTCCATTGCTCGAAGGTTCTGCTCCGCGGTGCTTTCGAGTGATGAAGGGTGCGACTTGGACTTTTTGGCTTTGGCATCAGGCAATTCTCCAGACTTGGGTGATGGAGTATCCCTGCCCCGAGCTTGAGACCCAGGCAATTTTTGCTTGCTCTTGGCTGCCAACGCAGCATACGACCGAGAACGAATTGTCCACGATCTGCACGTGCCGAGTCCAACCGCCGTCATTACCAGGATCGTTTTTGTGAGCGCCCAAGTTCAGTCAAAAGATATATTCCAAAAGAGGAATTTCCAAAATGAGAAAATATCCGGACTATTCCGGAACGCTCCCACGGACCTCGCCGGGCCTCTTACGCACCCCTGCCGTGTCAAAGTGGACATAAAAGGAAACGGCCGTTGCAAAATTCCAGCGTGTTCACGCCTACACACGTTTGTTTCTGACCACCACCATCTATCATGCCTGTAAGTTCATATCGGTCTTTTTCGTCATCATTCTCGCTCGTTATTTATCGCTTTTTGTTAGCGTTCTTCACGTTCTTCTCGCCCGGCACCAAGGGCAGCTCCTGCTCCCCCGCAACAGTCTCGGGGTGCTCACACCGCTGCTATGCCACCACAGGCGACGCACGCAAACCCTGCTCATGCCCCTGCACCACCTGCGGCCGCCCAGTCCAGTCAGCCGGGTATGTTTGCCCAAATGGCTGCTACAGCAGGTTCAGTTGCAGCTGGCTCCGTGGTCGGCCACGGAATTTCCCATATGCTCTTTGGTGGATCCAACTCGGCAACGCCGGCCGAGTCGGCAGCACCTCCGGTTCAACACCAATCTTTCCAGTCCGCTCCCGCTTGTGAAGCTCAGGCAAAGGATTTTACGCGTTGCTTGGACAAGGCAGACTTGCAGAGCTGTTCGTGGTACCTTGATCAGCTCAAAGCTGTACGTGCTTGTCTTTTCTCTTTGCATCGCATCTGCTGACTGTTGGGTCTCGCTAGTGCCAAGCTGCTGCTGCACCATATTGATAGATTTGAATGTTAGTCGTGTGTGTACGGACCTGACAATGATAATTGTCGATTATCGTTAGCACCCCTCCTTATTAAATTTTCCTCGAGCATTTTCGCAATCATGAGGTCGGTGACTTCGTCATGATTGAGCGGTCAGGCAGTTTATCACTAACCGAATCCGATATGACTCATTTTAGAGCTGGGTGTGCTGCGTTCAAGCTTGAGTCAAGTCAATTGCAACTTGGAATTGAGAGATAGACAAGCAAACAATGTGACACCACCTTGAAGATTATATCAGAGGAACAGTAGTTACCTGTGAGATCCAAGGTCGAGGTACTTATCATGCCTAGCATATCAGCCCTCGGGCTGGACTTTGCGTTGTTTGAAGCCACACCAGCTATACGTTTTAAGTCACTGGGGTTGTAAAAGGATCATCAAGGCTAAGGTATCCGAAATATCATGCAAAGCACTAAAAGTACATTCACAAAGTACATCGTCAAATGCGAGTCAAATATGTCGCTCGGTCATAGTACCACGTCAACACTTCATACTTCTGAGGCCTTCTCATCTTCATGCATCGATTCGCTCACTATGACGGAATCATCTTGTCCGCCGCCTTCTTCGAACGCTGTTTTGTGTTTCTCAAAGTGAGACGAATGGTTTCTATGAATAAAGGACAGTGCAACATTGTGATCAACATGTGGCCCCGATTAAAGCAGAGGACGTACTCAGGTCCGAAGAGCGTTACTAGGGCGACATATGCAGCTGCGATACCGATGAAAATACCTTGCACCGTCGCATAATTATCAACGCTCATGAGCTGACCGTCGACGTCAATTGTCGTCTTCAGATGGTTCCCGCCGGCTATCCGGGATTAGTCAGAATTTAGTTCTGGTACTTGAGTAAACGAGAAGCAAAACACACTCGCTTCGATTTGAGAAGATGCGGCAGACACCATCTAGTACATGAAAATTAGTCTAGTCCACAAATATCTTTTACTAGTGGTAACTCACGACGCCGATTTGAAAAACTATACCAGGGAACGTCGCCCTAAAGGCAGGAGGGGACAATTCCGCAAGTTGGATTGGTATCTAAATGTAGCACATCCAGTCAAGTCCTTTCTAAAGAACAGGAGGAAGGACGCACAACTCCCAATGCACCTTGAACGCCGAACTGGATAAAGAAAGCCCCTACAGAGAGAAGACCAAAGCTTTCTGGAAGAATCCACAAAGGTATCAAGGCTTTAAAATGACGTATTAGTTAGCACCAAGCCGTAGTGTGGTGCAGAGGACAACTAACCGCCTACGAATAATACCATGATACTGAATGACATTTCAGTCATCACGAACACGAAGGCAAATCACTCTACTAACACAATTGTGAGCCGACGCCCAAGGTATTGGCTGATGTATCCGGAAAATACACTTCCACTGCCAGATGAAAGAGTTATGAGCCTGTGGTCACATCCTTCGCGACGGACAGAACTCACACAACGGCTCCCTGTCGCTCTAATCAATGCGTGTGGAATGAAATGGGTTAATATAATACGCGTACACAATTTCCGATTATGGTGGCAATCGTTGCATCATGTGAACTGAACCCTTTGGTAATTTCGAGATAGGTAGGGTATAGGTCCTTTGCAAATCACATGGGTACAACATCCACAAGAGACGGGGTTTCCATACCTGAGAACCGTGAGTTAAAAAGCTGAGTCCTGCGGTATACGATAAACAGATTTTCACGGTCAAGCCTGACAGCCTGTATCTTACCGCTCATCAGCAAGACACCATAGAGGAATAGTTTCCAGTGTATTTTGAGCATTGCTTTGGTCTCGTGGAGAAATATCTTGGTCTTCTTCGAAGTGCTCGTCCCTCTCTCCTTTTCGAGCGCCTTGGCACGTAAAAAAACTTCCGATTCGGGCAAGCATGCACGAAGAACCGCAGCAAGGAAGGTGATGCCAGAAGCGAACCAGAATAGCGCCCGCCAAGTGTAGCGGGTGTTTGGTACAACAGTGAGGTTGACGACCGCCGCGAGAAGATAACCGATTGAATAACCTGGTTGGATGATACCGCTTGCAAGGCCTCGAACCTGAACGGGAAGATTCTCCAGTGCTGACGACGCGGCAAGGCCCCAAATACCACCCATGGCGATTCCAAAGAGGGAACGAGCACCGAGGAACTGAGCATAGGTCTTGACGAAACCACTCGAAAGGGAGAAAACACAACAAAATAGTAGATTCACGACCAGAGGCCATTTCCGACCAAACCGGTCAGATAAGATTCCAAATATGACCTAATTATATGTTACTTGGAAACTGAGCCTTGAAAGATGATAACTCACAGCGCCAAGTGTTCTAAGGAGTAAGGTGAGTGTGATGGAGGTTGTCTTATAGGTCATCAGTCGTGTCGAACAGGACGAAGAATGAAACCTCACAATCGAAGATGTGGATACACCAAACTGCTTGGCAAGCAAAGGGATTGTCAAGGACACTGTGAAGAAATCGAGAGCGTCACAAGTCCATGCAAGCCACCTAATCAGGTACGCGTGAACCGAAACTACACGACCGACGAAACCTGACACACCCTACCCAGAAATGAGCATACTGAACGGGCTTGAGCGTCAACAGAGTCTGGACGACGCCGGAGCTGCTGGAGCTTCTCTCCCTCCTGGGGACGAGGGTGGAAATGAACTGAGGGGCCATGTTAGCTTTGAGTGGGGAAGAACGCTGAAGCTCGAGGCTCCGGGTGTAGGTCGACAAGAGTGTCAGTTGACTCTTATACCTCATATAACCCTCACTCTCCCATACCACATACATCTTCGAGCTTCGCAAACATACCCATACCCCCTCTAAGCCTCATACTCTCCCATAACCCATACCTTTGGGCTTATCCCGAGGAGGTATAAATACATAGTTGGCACAGAACCACGTTGAGCTATATTTTTGGTCTGGTCACCAGGATCAGTACCGCAGGAACGCACCGGACCTGCCCCGTGATTCATCGAGCGGTCTAGCTTTCTGTCCCCCTTCCTCCCTACCGGTCTCTACCTTCCACTTCTACACAGGAACATCCCTACCTTTGATACTCACGATTGTAGCACCTGCTTTCCCTTGTGTGAACTTTGTAACACGAGCCCCCGCGGTGTTCCAGTCTTCAATCACGTCATTGATAGCATGCCCATGAACACTGGAAACCATTGATGATTGGTGTCGAATCCAAAAATCAGTGTCGCCCGACCCGCGGTTAAAAAAGGGATCATGCGGCGACGCGGTGGGGGAAGAGAGGACAATAGATGCCGATGACGAAAAGGGGTTATAAATGGACACATGTACAGCATGCTAAGATCGAGCGATTCAATCATGGCCCGTTGTTTCTCGCGCTGGTAGTGCTTGCGTCGCTTCATCGCCCGCTCCGTCAAATAGCTCGTCTTCAATGGTGGCTTCGATGGGTTGCCATAACTTCGATGCTTCTCCACCCATCGTCATCTTCGTTACCCGTAGACGTGCGACCCCGAGACGGCGGCGCATCAGATATATTCGCCCTCTTGAATGCCGGACAACTTCTTGTTGATTGTGCGTGGGGCCAGTACATAGTGCCAATGCTTGTGGGACCGGCAGCAACGACTTGAACCCTTCCGTTAACCAACGTCGGCAGTCGGCATTTCGTCTTAACAATCACTGCTTATATCCACTTCCTCAACTGCTTTTCTCTGGAGCCTGAGATCTATGCCGAGAAATAAATATTGATGCTTGCACAGCAGACAGATTCACATCGTCACCTGGCTGTTTGTCAAAGTAGAGATGTAGGGTGGGGTGGTCCACCATATTATTAACGTACGAGTCAAGGCGTTTGAGATCGAGTTGCGTCATGGGAAACGAGGTTTCGAAATCGGTTGAAGGGAGATTCCAGCGGAACAGAGCAATGCCTTACTTCGTGAATCGCGTGAATTACTGTAACACTCCTGACTCCCGCGTTGATAGCTTCGAGAACACTCGATGCGATCACACTACCAGACTCTCGGAACTTGAAGGAGAGCATGATAAAAAGCATCTTTAATGTCTAGGGTGTTACAGTAATGACGTGGCCAGAAACACACGTACGCTTCCTCCAGCCACAAACAAGATAGAATGGGTGCACCATAAACTGGGTGATGCGAGGACAAGATCAACGATACATGAATGGGAAGATTGCATTCCCGACTGCCCAAGCAATCATTCTTTTGAACGATGCAATTCACATACGCGTGTATGACGACGAGGCTTGATATCGTCCGAAGTGAGCTCGCTCCCTCAAAGTATGTCTTTCGAAAGTATCATGGCTACAGCGTCACACATTAATACATCCCCGCCTATGAATGTCCAGCTCACCCTTTGCAAATCGCTCAGGACCACTTTCGGTCGAGCCATTCAGCCCACCATCACGCACGTGTGTCTACCAGTGAGTTCAGAGCGTGTTTGCGGGGAGACTAGGATAGTATCACTCACATGCGTGTAGTCGGGGTGCGTCGCAATCCTGACGCTGTGCGGACCGCTCAATATCCCAAACTTGCTTTCCTGGGCTGCGCGACAATCCGAGGAATCACATCACCCCCTGCTCTCCATATCTTGATCAAGCCTTCCATGGTTGCTCCTTTGTCTCATGTGCAACTTGGATAACAACAAGTGGCTCTGGGAGAAGGGACTCCTTGCCTTTCAGAGGCGCACAGAAAGTGGGTGAGCGGGGCGATCTGACATGAATTGGAGATCGTCGGGTTGGTTTTTTGTAACGCGAAGCAACGTAAAAAGAGTCTAGTCAATTCAAGCGGACTTGAAATGTGCGTCAACACATGGGTGGCTGTGTTGCCTAGAGGGACTACACTATGATTGAACTTCTGATCGAGCCTAGCCATCCATTATACTGTTGGGCACGATGGATTCCAGAATGTGTCGCTCGGACGGTGTAGCTAGCATAACATCCTTTCAACATCAACTAACTTCGTCATGCTCTTGGTTTCGCATCAGCCCCACCGTCCATCGTTTAAACCACGATGGTGTACCAGTGACCACCTCCTCTTCATGTTCTTCCTCGTTGAAATGCGTGTCGACGCTATAGGGTAGTGGTACCTCGCGGGTGACGCGGTACTGGTCGACATTGCCAAGATGTTCGTTCTCCAGACGATCTGATAAATCGTCACACGACGGTTGAGCGTGCCGTCGAGACAGGAAAGAGTATTCAAAGAAAGAAACAACGCACATAAATTCCATTGCACCCTTCGTAACATCTCGAGTGTGGCGAGAATGAACGTGGATATGGTGATGTTTGGTGCAGGGATGGGTATGTAAATCACCCAAAAGAAGCGGATGCATAGGTTAGATACCTGCAAAGATGGGCTGGAATGAGTTGTGAGGGAAGACGTCTCCACCGGAACGCACCAATGCAAAGTAGTAGGACTGGGAAGTCGTCAGAGGCGCAAACCAGTTGGAAAGAGGAGACGTACAGGTATCTGTGATTTGTAGACAAGTTCAGATCTAAGCAGCGGGTAACGTGCATGTGGTCTACACAACGACCAATCCATCAGGAAGTCCTGAGCAGCGGATCTGTCAGGAACGTAGGGACCAACGGAGGTGGAGCAACTTACCCAAGCACATGCATATAACCCATAGATAATCCCTGTGAAGCACCAGATAATAAAACTTACACCACTGTGGGGCATGCCTGAGTGGAGAATTTAAAGGGATCTATTCACAGTACGGCAGCACTCACCTCGGTGTCTCCAGTAGTAGTAAAAGAAATAGTATATCATTCCCATACCGTACTTGCCAGCCTATTTCAACATGATGGTGAACGCGCAACCGATGATGGTAACGTGTTTCCGTACATTGATAAGATGGGTGTGGAGACTTGAATCCCGGTACCGTCTCATGCTTTGTATGAAACGTATTGCAAACGGCAGCGCGGCGAGAAGGTAATACCAACCCCAATTCGCAGCGGTGCCGCAACTCGACCAAGCTTCTTGAGCATATTGTTCGGTAGTTAACGATGACAGGTTCTGATATACACTTTTAACGGCGAATGATTCGGGTTGGGACCAAGTTGTCACATTTCCCGGGAATAAAGTGTAGAGCGACCTTCCGGAACTTGTCAGGGTTGGTGCACCCGACGGGGGGAATCTGGAAAAGAAACGGGTATAGAAGCACCCCACGAAGTACGTTCCGGAAAGGGAATAGACGAGGCTACAAAGCTGATCACTGGTAGTAACGGAGTGAGACAACTGATATGAAACGAACGCTGAGATACGTACCCAAGCCAGAAATCTGTAAACTGAAACGCAATCCGATCTCAGGGCTGCATCGTAAGATGACGACCAGTGACAAACCTCTACTTTCCATATCCCACTGGTACCAAGCTTGGCTATATTTTTGATCGTCCACCAACGGGCAGGCCCCCACGTGCAACTCTGCATATCAACGTTTTCGTGTCGGACGTGAATCAGGCTCAGGAGGCATCAAATGGTGATTCAAAAACATACACGAATTGGATTCAACATGATTGCGAGAGTGAGAGCAAGCCAAATCAAGGGCCACAACAGTGGGGGACCGATTTGGGCAAAGGAGAACCAGAAAGCATAGGCGAGGGTACAAAAGAGGAGGGCAGGAAGCTGTCGCGCTTAGTAAGAATCGATCCGCGCGAGGTCAACGTTGTGCGCTTACTTCAAAATATTCATGGTGATCAAGCCTCGACTTTGGGTTCAGTTCTATGCCAAACGTCAAGGAGTGCACACGATCATGGCAATCAACACACCAAAGATAAAGACATAGTTGATTCTTTCGCGGGCCCAGACGGCGACATTGACGCCAATCAAAAGTACCATCAATACTGGTAGAAGGAAAATCGAGTAAATCATAAGTAGAATATTCCATGACGGGAGTGATCTATGTGTATTCTCCTGGAAGGCTACGGGGGGATTAGAATAACACCCATTGAACGATATCGCAAGCAATCGTACATAAGAAAGTACCCCCCACAATTGCAGGGAGTGCGAGGCCTAACCAGAATCCTGAGCGGAATGTACTGAAATGGTGGGTCTTCAATGACGGCCCAACTCGAAGACGGTCTAATGCTCTCTTTCTGTCCCCACGTTCTGGGCACAAAGTGCACATGTCAATTAAATGAACCCCACAACGCCCCGGTGTGAATAGAACGCACCGAACCACGCTGAAAAAAGATCTTCCACATCCTTGAGCATAGTACCAACTATAGCACCGGAGGCGAAGGCGGAAGGCTCTACCTACAATAAAGTAGGACTTAGTAGTTTCAACGCCATTGATCAGCGACTACATACTTTCTCATTCATGTAGGCATCTAATACAGAATTCTTGGTGATTTTCTCGTATTTCTTCAGCGCTTTGCGAAACCCGATGAGATTAAGAATCTTGAAACAGAAAATAAGTATTCTATAGTGCAAACAGAGAACAAGTTATCGTTAAAGGTTGTTTGGTCGAGAAAATTAAAATGAGCAATTAAAGAAGGTCGCACGTGCATATAGGTAGAAAAAGCTTACTCTATAATTGCTTAGGACCTCAAGGCCCCTGTTAAGCGATATTAGCAACGTATGAGTGATCGAGAAGACCATGAAATTCCCGCATTCAAGCCGCATGCGAAACCTGATTTCCAAAGGAAACACAACATACCGATAATGCTCAACAACAGCTTTTCGAAGTCGTTTTTTCGCGTGTCGATACCCGTGATGGTTGAGAGGATGCTTTGGCCCGTCAAGCGTCAGCTGCACCCGGTTATCCGGGCGTTCGTGTGGCGACCCAGAGCCGAGTGCATCTGGGAGAGGTGCTGCGACTGGGTTACTTTCACCCCCACTTTTTGTGGGGCTTTCTTGTCCACTTGGTGTAGAACCATCCCCACTCCAACGTCGGTGTTCACTTGCGTGCGTCCTCAAGTCCGATGTGACAACAATATCACGATGCCCTAATGCGTTTAAGTAAGGGGTACTAACACAAAAACTCGCTCACCATTACGACCCGATTCAGAAGCCAACGTGTTGCCTCCACTAGATTGATCTGAATCCTCAGGTGTTGCATGCTTGTCTGGGAACCACTGCATCAATAGTGTCAAGAATGCAGACAGGACAGAAAAATGTGCCCTCTTGGTCCAATGCTGTATCATCGAGTGCGCAGATGGTTGCTAACGCGTCATGGTTCAATAGCACCTGGTTATAAAAAAGGATGTACACTGACATGAGCATGGGACATTTCGTGGTGTATTCCGAGTTCGTCGAGCTGGTCTTTTATCTGTTTGGCGCGTTCATTCATCTCCTTTTCTCTCTCCGCGTAAAACGATTCCACTTTTTCTAGTTCGTCATTAAGCATGTTGAAAAACCTAGTGTGTGTGGAGGGGAGGTCGGCAAGTATCGCACGCAATGGTGGTGGCGTGGAGGTCTCTGCTAAAACCGGAGTTAGATCACGATTAGACCTCAACTTAAAAAGAAAACAAAAACCTGAGTCCCAGAAAAGAGGGAAAACTGGAAGAGAACGAGGGGTCCTTGGGTGAGGGGGCGGCATTTGCTGAGATGGCAAGGTGACTGAGTTGCCGATTACATGAGGGAGGGTTGTGGCCAAGGTTACACCCAATGAAGATTCTGATACAATCTGTGAGCCCCTGAACCGACCATTTATCATGCCATTGTGACCCACTCTCTTGTTTACTCGATCTCCGCCTTACTACATGAGATGTTGGATCACGGTCACTAGGGTTTGGGGTACCACCAGTCGAAGTGCCAGCTCCGTAAGTCGATAGGCCTGCGACACGTGCCGAGGTTGTACCTCCTCGATTCAAGTAGTCCTCTTTCATGAATGAGAAATGGATGCTCAGGATCGAACCTATTTGTTTTGTAAGCGTTCTCACCTTTGGAATCATCAAATTTCCCAAAAGTTGGATCGGTAGTAGGATCGGCCTCTGCAGGTACAACGGAGGCTGACTTATCATTCGACTGCGTTGCTTGTGTCCGTACGACTCCTAGCTGTACTTTGAGCCCGCGATAATCCCTGCAACGTGGAAACCATCATTTGGTGCACAAAGTATAAAGAAACGTTAGCCGGGGAGATGTGAGGAAAAGCGGGGCGATGTCATTACATATAAGCCTTTTGCCATTCTGGAACCTATGGAAATATCAACAAAGTGAAGAATATGGGTCCTATGGAACTTGCCTGGGTATCTTGAAGATATCTCTCAGCAGCTCGGTTAGAATACGTAGCCAGAGCAAGACTTGGAACAAACTGCTCCTTACCGTGCAAACTTCATGTCTCTGAGCAGAGTCTACAAAGTAACTGCATGGAGAGTTGAAGTGGTTGCTGCTCAAAGTCGTTGGAGGGAACAAGGGCTTCGATCCCCTTAAAGTTAAACTTTGCAACTAAAAATTGATCACGGAACGTGAGTATGACGAATGAGAGAACATGCATACAAAAAGTTGTGTTTCGCCGCAATATGGTAAGTTGGATAGTACCACCTGCACCACACGCCTCAAGATCCATATGATAAAGCCTAGGCCTGAGACATAAGTTTTCGATACGGTGCTATTTTCCGTTTATTTTCGCTGTCTGTGGAAAATAGCTTCTATATATGGACAAATCCCTGACCCACCAGCGTGCTCGGCTGTTACCAATGGCGCCTCAATCACCCTCTGCTGCCGAGATCTCGAGCCCCAAGCTGATCGAGCATCGTGCACTCATTTTTGATGTGTATGGCACCCTCGTGGATTGGGAGTCTGCGATCCACAATGCACTTTCACCCATCTTCCCAGATCTGCCACGCGAAGATAACCTGACCAATTATTCAATGATCGAGGGAAACCTGCAGACACAGTTCCAACGCATGCCTTACTCGGAAATCCTGGAACTGGCTTACCGTCGGCTAACTACCCCTTCATGTGGGACAATGGCGGAGCTTATTCAAAGAGAGCTGAGGAAGGAAGAGCATGGATCCATCAGCGACATAAACGCGCAAGGCGTATCTACGCTCTCTAGCCCCCCACTCGATGATGCCAAGCGTTTTGGGATGTCCATTCCAGATTGGAAACCATTCCCTGACACGATCGATGCACTCCACAGACTCAAAAGACATTTCGCCCTCGTTGTGTTATCCAACGTCGACGACCAGAGCTTTGCAGGGACGCACGCGAAGCTCTGCACCCCCGACTACCCCGGGTCTGCTTACCGCACAGTCACCCCAGACTCGCCCTTCTCGCTCATTCTCACTGCCCAACAAGTGGGTGCCTACAAGCCAAACCCCTTGATGCTGGAGTGCGCATTGAGGCAGCTTTCGGCCAACCCAGATCCTTCACTTCCGTATAACCCCTCGGTGCGTGTAGATGCATCTGAGGTCCTTGTCGTCGCCAATTCTCTACGACATGACATTATCCCCGCCATGCACCACAAGTTACGGAGCGTTTGGATTAGTAGGCACGGGATTAATTTCATTGGGAACGAAAGCGACGTCGGAGTCCACTACTCAGACTCGGATCAAGAAGGTGTCATAGCAGATGGCAAGTGCCCTTATATTTGGCGCTTTGAGACTTTAGGCAGGATGATGGATGCTGTGGAAGGACAAATGACGAAATGATTCCAAGATTATGATGCCTGTGATGGTATTTCCTCCAGCCATATCCGACTCAAACGAGGTGGAGTCTCGCCGCCATTTCCTTAGCTGACTGAGGACTTGGATCCATTGCGTAGGAAGGGCTGTTTAATGGCGTCGCATTTCTATCCCTCAGTGACAAGATTTTCACTCACAAATGTTTCACCCCGTCGACATTCCCCTATATAATACCCATAATGTCTCGTTTGAGCAACGGGAAGAAGTCCATCAACCGGCCACATACAAGTGCGCGGTGATTGCGCGTCCGTGAACTTTCGGGTTGCTAAGTAGGTATCAGCCGGGGTCATGCACCGAAATAACATCGACGGTCATATGGTGCGAGAAATATAGGGATCTTGTAGCCCCCCGATGGAGTCGCAACATCCCCACACAAACATTACCACAACTCTCGAGATGCTGTGGGAGTGCACGGTGCGTGCGGAGGCAGTTCGTCCATACTGGATTACATAGTGATTGCTGTTCAATTTTGACCCTGACCATTGCTCAAACTGCATGGCGTTAATACGTGAATACTGTTTTTGTTTATCACGCACGGCTCACTGTGCACAGGCTCATCGAAAAAGCCGCATGCCATCGTACCACGTGTTGTTAGCAACGGACGCTCCTGTCTTCCGGACGGCCCTCATGATACTAAGGACTACCCTGTTTTCTATGGTCCCTCGTGAAAACCATGATTGTTTGATTCTGCTCGTAATTTCTGTGCGTGGTTGAAAAATGCACTTCAACACCTGCTGCTGAATGCCACATCGAGTTTCCGGCGCGATCCATTTACTTTTCTGTGAATTTATTTATTAGTATGGAGCCGGGGGCTGGCGCAGACACAGTGCTGTTACGATTAGATGCGATCAGTGGAATGAGATTGTTCAGGGTCGACCCTGATATCTTGGTGCTCAATAATGAAAACGGGAGCCCATGGTGCTGGTGCGCCTCAGGGTCGTTGTCGCGTGAACTGCGACGGCGCTCAGGGTCGTTTCGTTCCGTGAACCGCTACGACGCTCAGGGTTCGTCTCGCGGGCCTCGTCAGCACAACATTAGTAAAGACTACACTGCTGGGTTCCTGTATATAAAGCAGACAGGGAGACGGCCTCCCCAACTCAAATCCATAATAACTAATCCCATCATGACGATAATGTCGTTCTGCCTCATCTGTTCCCTTCGCAGATTGTGCCACTTCAGAGCCCAGCACCACTTCCAATCTCCTCCCGGCCTCGGAACAGAGCTCGAGGACTTGTGCAGGTTTTCATTGAACTCAGTATGCACCTCGCTCCTCCTGGTACTACCCTTGGCTGATTTGACCATCGATCAATAGCTCACGGCCCTGCTCGCGTGAGTCTCCATATGTACCATCCGCACCCAGCTGACAGGCCATCTGATAGTATCCTTGTGATCTCTGGATCCAAGGTATTACAGCCGATGGTCTTGACCGTTCTCATGTACACTATTACGCTTCGCCTCGCTCTCAGCACTCGTTTTCTCCAGGTAAACCATGCTGCTTCTCGTTTACTTTATGGTTTAACCGTGTCTCCAGGATTATCCTGCTGTGGCAAGATTTCTCCATGTCATCCCGCTCCTTGGTATATCTTGCATGGCTGGTACCGAGTTAGTCTTTAGCACGCAGTCACCTGCGCTTGCAGCTGTTTGCGTTTTGCTGGGTATCTTGCCACTCGTCACTATCTTCGTTCACCACGAGTGCGTTGAAACGTCCACGGTGGTACTACCTGTGCGGATGGAGCTCCCGCTCCCGCTTGCTCCCTCAGGCTTTGCTAACACCACGCCTGCGTCCAATTAGGCAAGGGGCGGCGAGAGCGATCAGATCAAACAACCACAAACCCCTCCCTTTTCACTGTTGACTGTGTGCTCTTGGTCGTTGTTTAGTACCAATTCCTTTCCGGGATTTATCAGAGCATTTACCCCATGTCCTAAGGTGATTGATAAAATGTACCTATCATGAATTGTAAAAGTTGGCCGCTCTTGTTTCATCTAAAACACATGTCAACCTCGGCTTGCTACTCACCTCACGCTTCGAGGACCCCGTCGAACATTGCGTCCGTATGAATGTAATCGTATTTCATGCTCCGCAAGGCGCTGATAGAGCGCATGCATGTTCGCGTGTGATTTCCCTTCGCAAAGCCATCAAATTCCTAGACCACCGACGAAAGCCGCCTTGCACTTCATGATGCGGTGACCCACTAATAGTTTCATAAGTTAACAGAACGAGCGACATAGGGGTATCCTCTATGCGGGCCATGTGGTCAAACCAATATGACCGCTACGAGTAAGACGACAAGGATAATTATCAAGAATGTTATGCACCATCCCGACTTGGTGTCTGTGTCCATGCATCAGTACGACGCTTCCGCAAATAGAGTTCGGAACTACCTTCCGTGTCTCGTATGAATTTCTTCATTTTTCGCATGGCACTACCGAGCTTGGAGTCCGCACGATCGACATTAAGTTCTAGGTCATCAAGCATCCTACGACATTACGACGCCATCGACACTCGAGATACAAAACACTCACTCATTATGTTGGCCAATTTCTTGCCCCATCAGACCGGCTTGCTGCGCGAGTGTGGTTAGTGTTCCTGATATTGAGTCCATTGTCCGATCCTGTTCAGCTATCATGAGCTGAGGTAAGGTGAGTATCATTGCTCTTTAGTTGTGGTATGGGAGAGCACACGTGCCTGTCGTTCTTCGCACGCCCACTGCTCATCCTCGTCGCGATCGTCACTCCGCGGTGAATTACTAGTGGTTGCAACCCCTAACTGTGAGCCACTGGCTGCCGGAGTTTGTGGAAAGGACGACCGAGGATGAGGCTGGTGCACGAGGAACGGAATGTCGTTACTGATGTTCAAGACAGCAAATGAGCCCACTCGTACCGTTGTGTCTTCAACCTCTGCTCTCATACTCTGTGATCTTGCTGTCAACGTCCCAACAAAAGAAACTTGCCAACGTGGCAAAGACGCACCGTGATTTCGTGCCTGACTCGCCCAACATAGCGTCGTCGCGCCGTCACCTCCGCGTCATCGAGATTGAACAAGCGAGGGCCAGTCGACTCGACGACCCTTGGAGTCCGAATGTCAGTCACGTCGTCTTGGTCATCAATACCCGTACTTTACGCTTTCCTCGAGGGATTCGAGGTCTGCTTCCAGCGCGGCTAGGGTGGCTTTGAGCTACGGCGGATATAGGTACGTGTCGTTCAGAATGAGACATCCACGAGAAGCGGAAGCAGAGCACATACCTCGTTTCGAGCCCAAACGAGCTCTTCACTCCCCTCGCGCGCCGTGCTGCGGATTCGGAGGTATGATGCGCGCAGTGTCGAGGCTGTCTGTAGCGAGGACTGTATTTCTTGCTGTACGACATGGTATGGGTCTATGGACATGGAAGATTCTCTGGTACGCCGCGTTCCAGTGACGTGTTGATAGCGGGTATGCGTCGCTGTGGTGCATGTTACACCTGGGTGCGGCAAAGTCTCAGCGAATCGGGATTCGCGGAGTCTGAAGTCGGAGACAAGGAGGGCGGCACTTCAGACCAGGCCAGGCACACCGGCACTTCGGCACGGCACCGCATTTCGGGCGGAGCGATGTCTGCTTACCCCTGACAGTTGTCTGGACCATGGCGGTTGCATCATGACGCCCGGATCCATCGGCCAGCGAGCCTAGACTCGACAGTTGACCACATCCAGGCAATTCGAGACCGACCAAATTCTTCATATCAGACATTCGTGATCTCGAAGTCGGATCGTGCCGACTCGACCGCAGAGACGCTGAGGTCATCCATCACAGTTAAAAGACGGGCAGAGAGCCCCTCGGATAGATACCAAGCCCCCCTTTCTCCTTGCTATTAAACCATGTCCTACAACATCCCCAAGACTCAGGTCGCCGCTGTCGTCCCTGGACGCAATCAGTCCGTGGTGATCCAGCACGTTCCCGTCACACAACCTTCCGAGCTCAAACCTGGCCAATGTCTCGTCAGGATGATCTGCACGGGGGTCTGTCATACAGACCTCCACGTCAGCAGGTGGGATTGGCCCATTGATCCGGTGACGCCCCTCATCGGCGGACATGAGGGTGTCGGTGAGATTGTTGCCATCGCCGACCACACCGAAGCATCGCCCGTCAAACTCGGTGAACGCGTTGGAATCAAGTGGATCGCATACTCGTGTGGTGACTGTGAGCATTGTCACAAGGGTCTCGAGCAGAGTAGGTCGATCCGATCACTCAGTGTTCTCAAACTGACCCATGGACTACCAGATTGCGTCAGCGTAAAGCTGAGCGGGTGCACTGTCGACGGAACATTTTCTCAGTATGTGGTATGTACAAAAGTTCCGTTGATGTATCACTATGCCCATCAGAGCACTTCAGGTATCGTGGGTGCACACCGTCACGCCAATTCCAGAAGCCTTGGAAAGCTTTGCCGCCGCATCCATTCTTTGCGCTGTAGGTCTTATTTTATCTGTTTCGAGAATACTTAAAGTTTACCGATCCAGGGCGTAACCGTTTATCGGGCGCTCAAACATTGTAATGCTAGGATCGGAGATTGGGTCGTCATTCCAGGCGCAGGCGGAGGTCTCGGCCATCTAGGTAGCGCTCTTGCTGTGTGGCAGCCTATCTTGCTGAACGAACCCTTAGCTGTGCAATATGCGGTGGCAATGGGAATGCGCGTCGTTGCGATAGGCAAGTCGACCTTATTTATCCTATAACCCCCAGAAATAACCCCGCCTCCACAGATTCTGGCGCAGAAAAACGAAACCTTTGTCTGACACTCGGAGCGGAGAAATGGATCGACTTTAAGGAAACTTCAAATCTCGTTAACATAGTCAAGGAAGCATGCGACGGACTCGGCCCACACGCTGCCATCGTCACCTCTCCCTACAGCGAGGGATATATCCAAGCAGTCGATTATTTACGACCCGGTGGCACGTTAATGGCAGTCGGGATGCCAGGAGACGCGAGACTCGAGACATCCATATTTTGGACTGTGGTCAAGGTGTGGGCGATATCCTTGAAAGAGAAAATTGCTCATGATGCCTACCTCCAGAACATCTCGATCAAGGGTTCCTACGTTGGGAATCGTCAGGATTCGATCGAGGCGATCGATATCGCTGCCTCTGGAAAAGTGAAGGTGATATATATATCAAAGGGTCTCTCAGACCTTGGACAGTGAGTGTCGCGGTCGAGTCTGTTTCGCTGACGATTAACCATCTTGCCAGGGTATACAATGACCTTCTGCAGGGAAATGTGGCAGGAAGGATCGTACTGGATTCATCAAAGTGAATACCGAACAAGAGTAGAGAGCGTGACTCAGTTACTTGTATTTGTAGTCGAAACTCCTATGGACCCGAGGAAATTGTGTGATTGATCCAGAGACCTCCACCGATGGCACAAACGACGTCGGCAAAGCCAAGGGTATTGTGGAATGGCTTCACTGCACGATAGAACCGACATCTCGTTCCTCGCTCAGTCGTGTAGCTTTACTATTACCCACTTGCGGGTCAACAAGTTGAAAATGCTCCCAAAGATCAACGTCATGAGCGTGCAGCTGAGAATGATGACATTGTATGGCATCGAAAAATCGGGTGTCGGGAGGTCGACAAGAAGCGTCGGGGTGTACATCCGCTTGGGGATGCTCCGTCCAGCCAAGGACCCATTCGTCCGCTCGACATTGAGGATAGGGACAGGGAAGAGCACGGCAGGGGGAAGGTCCCAGCCTCTCATCGCATCTGGAGGATGTTCGGTGTATTTTAAAAACGCCTTGCTGAGATCGATGGAGAGACGGAGCGTGCTTTTGGCCGGGACCGTCAGTGTCGCTTGCAATGTCGACGGTCCGTGGCGTCTGTTGGCAAGGAGAAGGGGTGGGTGGTAGATAAGGTCGGACATAAGGTCGTCTGTTTGTGATATTCGATGGAAAAATAGCTGCATGAAGTACGAGAGGAACCTACCACGAGTAGTACCACCCACATCTACTTTCATCGTGTGCATCCAAAGGGTAACGAGAGCGGGGAGGGTCTCGAGGTATCCTACTGTGATAGGAGAGTCGTCGTTATTTGAGAGGGAGACGGAAAGAACGCCACGTGTCTGAGAAGACCCATAAAGTGTCCGCCTGACCGAAAGCGGTGTCTTCGGTACGAGAGGTGGGAGTGCTGTCAAAAATAGTGAGCACAGTGAAAAGTCAGCGCGAACAAGCACATACGATACTTGAAAGTGAGCTCTTCGGGCCAGCTCATTGCAACATCAACAGGGACAT
Source organism: Boletus aff. phaeocephalus (assembly GCA_038094555.1). NCBI lineage: Eukaryota > Fungi > Basidiomycota > Agaricomycetes > Boletales > Boletaceae > Boletus > Boletus aff. phaeocephalus. Next base: position 139,024 of record JBBPUH010000001.1, read on the forward strand.
CTGAAAAAGCCAATATCAGGCTTTACTCTCCATCGCAAGTGGTAGCATGCTTACGGGATGTCAGATTATAAACACTGACAGTGTCGTTGTTGACCACTGATTCAGGTGAAAGGGTATATCCGCGGATGTTTGGCACGACAAGATGTATAGTGCTCGAGCTTGCGACAGGACACGATACGTCAATTTGACGATCAAACAGGGACTGAAACGACCAGTCTAGGTAGGAAATTTGTGATCAATCCTTTGAATTGGGAAGGAGACTGCGCCTGCCTTACCCCGTCGTTTTCCTCCGCTTTGCCTCACAGGATCGAGCACGGCTTGCACCCCTAGGTTCAACTCGATCCCAGCCTCAGTAGAGCGAACGTGAATGCCAAGACCGTGCCAATCAGCGTCGAACACGCGTTGAGGGTCTAACAACCTCGCTAGGCCAGCACGTGACTTGCATGGCAACAGCTTGAGAAACGGAGTCAAGTTCTCTGTACACACATGCTCTGAAGGGAGCGTGGCATGTCGGAGAGCGTAGGTCAAATCACGCGAAAACGGGACAGACGACAAGGGAAACGCAGAGGCTGGGGAAGATGTACGTCGGTCATCGAGGGAACCAAGCGAAGCGCAAAAACGGCCTGCTAAAGCGTTACGCAGACCCATCCAGCGGTCATCCATGCTGATGAGTCTTCAATAAGGAAAGTTATACTCGACGGAGAAAAGTACTCACGATAGAGGTCCACCGTCTGCCATCCACGCCCAGAGCTCGGCGCCTGTGCCAACGCTGGGATGGTCGGGAAACCCCCAACTATCATAATTCCACTTTCCAGCGTTAAGAGAAAGATGGAGCTCGGTCACAGCATATTCGCGTAGAATTTGGCCGAGAGTGAGTGGAAAGAGGGTGTAATGCTGGGCTTGGGGACGAGGGTATGAAACCATGGAGTCGGGATGGGTAATATGTGCCTACCTGAGCTTTCGGTGTCCCGAGGGTCTCGAGGCAAAGCGCCACCAAGGAGGGTCGTGAACGTGAATGCGGTCACCACCTTGCCGTCGGTGAGTGGTCGAATGATGAGGTCTTCGTGGTACCGCTCTTGGAGTATGGTAGACGTCGCCTGAACCACGCAAAGAGTCAATGCGAATGCCGATGTGAGTGTTCCTTTAACCATGACAGCTTGAACAAGGCTGGAAGTGCGGTGTCAAGGAAGGGGCCGAAACATTAGCGCTGAAGCACGACAGTCAATAATGTTCCATACCTCAGTTCTTCACCGTCTCTACGACTCTTGTACCTTGACAAACAAAGCCACGGGGATCAGTGGTCAACTTGGCAATTGTCCGTGTACATAATTACAGCAAGCGGTGCTTCCAAGATGTATAAAAAGGTTTTTTTTCTACACTCATCTTTCCGTCCTACCACTAAAACATTCCTCCTCAAATTAAAGTCACCCGCTGTGATCTCGCGTCCTCTGGTCCAAACAATCTTGATTCCAACTCGCACTGCGATAAGATATACCGAAGTGAGTAAAAAATATCTTGCAATACTGTATCCAGTTACCGATCAGTCGCGATATGGCCAACCAGATCCACGAACAAAAGTTAGTACGCGTTCAGATTCATCGTAGATACCCACCAACGACGTGTCATGTCGACGGTCGACCCACACGACGAAATATGCAGCCCATTGATGGTCCCGGATTTGTTTTGTACTGTATATAATTCTGTGGCAAGACAAACGCTGGCTTCTCTGTCGCGTACATGTCGCTCGTTCTCAGAACCATCACTTAACTGTCTATGGAGGAGGCTTCGTTCGCTCGAGCCATTCGTCCGGTGTTACACGGACGACTTACAGAACACGGTGACGCCGTAATTTCCTGCATCTGTGTCTCGTCTGATGTCGACCGGGATAGCTCCCTCCAACCGCCTCCCAATTTGCCGTCATTAACCGATACTCGCATCGCGTCCGCGAAGTCGCCATCTCTCAGGGCACTTCCGTTCGTTTTTTACAATGCACGAGCATGCGACCGTCCTACCTCCTACCGAATTTGATGACCCTCAAATGGGATCCTTTCGCTCTTATTCCCATTTTTCTCGTCCAACGGTTGCTTAGTCCGACTCTCGTTTCCCTTACTGCCGAAGCAGACGGAGCGACGCTATTCTCTTTCTTTGACAACTACCCTCAATTGTGTCTAGACCTGAAGTCCATCAAGTTCCGCTTTTTCGGACCACCCTCTCATCCTGTCGTCCAAATGCTTTCCCGGGCGATTTGCAGTCAGAATGCCCTCGAGAGGGTCGTTCTTAATATCCCCGTCGATAGTAATGCTTTGGAACATTTGTCCAAGTTACAAAACCTCAAGGTGCTCTCCGTTAAGCTTTCCGAAGGGTCGAGAGCACAAACGCGCTCCTTTCTGTCCGCTCACTCGCCGTTCCGCAACGTCGAGAAACTGGGACTTGAAACATCGGACCTCGACCTTGTCACCACTCTCATTCGTCCTCGCGATCAAACATTCCACACCTTTCGGTTGTACCACCGTAACCGATCGACATCAAAAGCTACGGCTGCTTTTTTGGCCTTGCTTGGATCGCGTACTCATCCCCTACAGGAGCTCACTCTTTCTAGTGGTGATTTTGCCAATCCCGTGCCAGTGGATCAGATGGCAACTGAAGCCCCGCGTTATCGTCTTGCATATGAGACGTTTCAGCCCCTCACGGCTTTTGGGTCGCTTCTCTTCCTCAACATTGAGTGGAGCGAGCAGATCTCTTTAGATGATGATGAAGTAACAAAGCTGGCTCGCAGCTGGCCTATGCTTCGAGTCTTCAATCTATACGGCGGCCGTGGGGGGTATGCACCGTTCTCCACCAAGTATGGGACCCTTCTGGGCTTGCTATCGCTCGTTACCTGTTGCCCAAAGCTGCACAAGGTCAGTCTGCCTCTCGACGCTACACAAGTCCCCGATGTCAAGGAGGCAGAGCCCTGCAAGACGAACTTTGTTTGCCTCATTGTGCCAGAATCTCCAATAGATCAGGCACTCCCTGTGGCAGAGTTTTTGTTTAAGTACCTTCCCTGTGTGACAGCAGTGGATGCGAGATTCTTGAAGCCACCAGGAACGAACGTCTCACAGATCTCGGCCTATGAACAGGCATGGCAAGAAGTTGAGAGACGCTTGGAGGAATTCGACGACTTGTTATCGGATGCCCTCACAGAATCAGGGAGTATGGAAGGTCTTTGAGGACGCTCTATATCGCGATATTGCGCTGGATATCAGATCTTGTGTGGTGGGAGGTAGTACTATCGCTTACTACATGCTCGGACATCCGTCTCACGTGTAAAGAATCATGTATAAGACATCTCTAGATACTACGAAGTTGAACAAAGTCATCATTATACCCTTGTGGCAAATCAATTTGGTGGCGGTAGTACAAAGTCTATCCGGCCTATCCCGAGCCAGCTCCAAGCGGTGCGTTTTGCTAATGCGGCCTATAGACTATAGTACGGTACCCGTTCAACACTCCACTCCGGGAACTTAAGCTATCATGATCATGTGCTGGCAGGGCAATGTCTTTCAACTACGCCCCATGATGCATTATAATTATCTCAAGGCAGCGGGCGAGGACCGGTCACAAGTACCTGTTCTTACCGGTCGAGTCTTTCCCATACTGATACCGACTTGGACTGACTGGACCGGAACAGCGGCGTCGTGTCACGTAATAATACACGGTCACCAATAGCGGCACCTGGCAGGATCATGAAGGCGCGATCAGTGCTTTCACAGCGCCGCCCCACTTGACACAGACCGATTTAAAACCCGGACGTCTATTACCCCGCAGGCACAAGTAACAAGGGATACTTAAGAGTCACCCTCACAGGCGCTTCAAATCGAATCCCCAGAAACAATCTGGGACTCTGAGTCCGCACTCAACCCGAGACCTCATCGTTGAATTCCCACCTGCCTTTAGCCATCTCACGGGAAACCATGGATACAGAAAATAATTTCGTTGAGAAACGGACTGGCTCAGGTTCCCTTACTCCTCCCTTGGCCACGCCAGAGGAGGAGAGGCGCCTTGTCAGAAAGATTGACTTGCGCATCTTACCCATCACATGTCTTCTCTACCTTTTTGCTTGTGAGTTTGACCTGCTTCAACAAGGCTGCCCTTGTTCCCCTGCGTCCCTGCTGATTGTCGATATCGACGTAGATCTGGACAGGAGCAACTTGGGAAATGCCCGTTTGCAAGGTCTTCCTCAAGAAACACTCCATGGTGATCCTACAGGTGTTCTCTACAACTGGATCAATTCCGTATTTTACTTCTCATACGTGGGTTCCATCATCAATGATGATTCATGACCTTAATACCTTCCTTCATTCACACGATCAGATCCTTTGCCAAGTTCCCGCAACCGTCCTTTCCAAACTGTACCCACCATCCTATTGGATGGCGGCAACCGCTATTGGATGGGGAATATGCTCGACTTTGTCCGTGAGTATTAGTTCCTACAACTGATCATTTCTTGCGACCAACTCAAGCCCCTACTGATGTAATAGGCGACCGCATTCAACTTCGGGGGATTGATTTGCGCTAGGCTCGGTCTTGGGGTCTTTGAAGCCGGATTTGGTCCAGCAATCCCTCTTTACTTTTGTACGTGTCGGGTTACTTCCCATGTTGTCTGCTCTTATCTCTCTTCTTCGAGACGTCTTGTAACTAATCTGCCGACCAAAATTAGCGTTCTTTTACACGAGATCAGAGCTCGGTCTTCGTATGGGATACTGGTTCGGTTTTGCCGCCGTCGCGGGTGCTTTTGGAGGACTGATCGCATTCGGCGTCCAACATATCAACTTTGGACCTCCCTTGAAGACTGTTGGCGGAAGCGGTGGCGAGTCAGATTGGAGAATTCTGTTTTTGATTGAGGTATTGCCACGCTGTCGAGAAGCCGAACCCAAACTGAGCCGTTTGTTAACGATGCTGTAGGGCATTCCTGCGATTTTGCTTGGCATCATCACGATTTTCGCTCTTCCGGATCGGCCAGAATCGACGAAAATTTTCACTCCGAGAGAGCGAGAGATTGCACTGGAACGTGGCTCGAGGGGAACAAAGGCAGATATTGGAGCAGTCGTCGACAAAAGTGAGTCATTTGTCCTTTTGGGCTTAGTATCTGATCTCTGGCTGTAGCGCACGTCATTGCAGCACTTACAGACTGGCGTGTCTACGCTGGAGGAGTGATTTACTTTGGTCTCAATTGCGCTTTGGCAAGCATTTCTGCGTTCCTTCCTACAATCATCAAGACCTTTGGATACAGTGAGGCTTTTCTCTATTGCTCCAGGGGAAATACCATAGTTAATCCGTACAGCCAATGCACTTGCTCAAATTCTCACCGTGCCACCATACGCGGTCGCCGCCCTCGTACTTTGCGGTGCTGCCTACTTCACCGATCGTTTCCAAACCCGCGGTCTGGTCATCGCCAGTTCTTGTTTCCTTGGTGCGATCGGGTACTTGATTGTGTTAGTTGTTCCGGACAACCCACACGCGAGATACTTTGCCGTGTTTTGCATCACAAGTGGGACATACACATCCATCGGTATCGTCATCGCCTGGTTCGCGCATAACCTCGGCTCGGAATCGAAACGAGCTGCGGGCATACCCATGTTCATGGCCATAGGACAGTGTGGATCAGTCTTGGGTACCCGCCTTTACCCGACGACCCAGGGTCCTCGGTACATGTACGTCGTCTCCCTCGTTCTCTGTCCGCGTTTTTGACGGGCTGTGTTACACAGCACCGGGTTTGCAACAACGTGTGCCCTCAATGCGCTCGGTGGAGTCATTGCAACCGTTCTCTACCTGTCGTATAAATGGGACAATGCGAAGCGAGAGAGCCTCTATGGACCTGTCGATCACAACGCGCCTGTCGACACGAGCGGGTTGGCAGATAAGGTGAGGCATCCAAATGAGCATGTTTGCGGTGCGTGACAGCTCGAACGCTGACCTTGGATTCTAGACGCCTGGATTTAGGTACATCCCATGATGGACGCCGATGCCGACGAGGGCAGACTGATGGGATGGGATGCATCGCCAATGGCTTACTTTTCAGGGTACTGTCGAGGGCTTTGTTGCTATACAATTCCCTTATTTAACGAATGAGATCTGACTCAAGTAATGAAACATAGTTGACGATTCATGAACGATAGTGGTAACGTCGAATGCCAACGAGACGACGTGAGTGCGCCGGGTGGATCGTGTCGTATGGCTGATCTTTTTTACCCTTCTCAAAACGGTGTTCGACATTCTCGGACATGGGGCACGCTCGAGCCTCCGTCTGGACCAGATTGTGCAAGACAGCGATTCGTATTGAAACGATCAGTCCACAATTCAACGCTTGGAGTACTTTTACTACCGCTCAACATTGTGCGTGAGATCATAGCACGTGACCACCGGCAATTGTGCTGGTTCTTTCGCAGGAAGTAGACGCCCGGGGTGTGCAGCTTTCTCCCACAGCGATACTCCGAGTCGGACTGTCGCGGCGTTCGGATCATCCCGATTCCCGAGCGCAAGAGTGCGTTTATCGAGTTCAGCTCAAGTCATGATGGTGGCGATCCCCCGGTCTCGTGAGATTTCTGTCGATCATGCGTGGCATTCCAGGAAAGGACCGTGTTGCTAGTAGCACTGATTTCTGAGGAATGCCGCCAAAACTTGGGTCAGTTAACGAGGTGCCTAGTTCAAAGTACAGTGGGCACGTATCTATACTCGCTGGCTCGGCGGCGGGGTTTGGCCCACCAAGTTGAGTGACCAGTCCGGGAACGACTCGGTGACCTGAGGCTGTGCAACAGATTCTACTACAGTGCAAGAGACCTTTGATGTTCGCCGGCGAGGGGAGTGGCTAACAGCAGATCGAATTCATGTAGACGCACAATACTACGATGTCATTAATCATTCTTCATCTCCGAGATGGAAGCTACCACGAGGTATGGCATAATGTGATAAATTCTGACAATCCAAAGGTGGAAGTCGGTACTACGTGATCGAGACAGAGTCAAAAGGCCATGGTAAACTACGATTTGAAACCAAGATAACACGACAGTCCATAACAACGTAACCAAGTCATAGAAAGTGAGGAATAGTAGTGTGTACTAGCGTAACGTGAAACGTGATCAAAACAGAGTCAAAAGGCTATGGTAAAGTACGATTCGAGACCAAGATAACACGACAGTCCATAACATAACCAAGTCATAGAAATGAGAAATAAGAGTACTGGCGTAACGTGAAACGTGATCAAAGCAGAGTCAGAAGGGCTATGATAAACTATGACTTGAAGCCCAAGATAACACGACAACTCATAGCGGCGTAACCGAGTCGTGGAAAGGCAGCGAGAAACAACAAGTCCAGAATAAAAGCAGAATGGAAAAATGTGAACGTGCTTCAGGATTGCGATTGCTCCAACGACTGAACCAGGTGGGGGTAAAGCGCCATGAGATCCTTGTCTTTTATTTCTTCTCCCTTTGCACGAGCGGCGGCTTGTAGGCGCATACAATGGATGGTCAACGATTCGAGGATCGCGCAGTCATCGGAGTGTCGTGCCTCGAGGATCCCGAAATTTTTGCAGTGGGGTTCCTCAAGAAGACTTCGAAAAAACGCGTGCAATTTGTCGACATGACGCTTCAATGCATCCCTACGAGACAACCTGGACGGACCGACGTTGGCAAAAAAAAGCAAACATCCCACCAAGAATAGAGAACTCACGGGCTACATTCCAGTTGAAGTATCTTGCATAGCAAACAGAAGAATTTCCCGTCGACAGGCTTCTTTTTCTTGCGACGCTTCTCCTTGGTGGTGGATGGTCCAGCACCTTCCTGGGCGTCTTCCTGCTGTGATTATAATATTAGGAACATATGTGTAAGCTGGTGTTGGTAGACCTACCGCATCCGCGGTCTTCACTCGTCGCCGTACTTTTGGACAATCTCCCGAGCGGCCCTCGGCACGCTTGCGTTTTCCATTGGAGGTACCGGCTGTGGCAACGGCTCCCGAGGGCTGCTGCGACGTTTCATGACCTTGGAGGGAGGACCCGCTTGGCGAAGACTGCGCTGGAGTTTCATTGGAGGTACCGACTGTGGTAACGGCTCCCGAAGGCTGCTGCGACGTTTCATGACCTTGAAGGGAGGTAGGGTGAGACCCGCTTGGCGAAGACTGCGTTGAAGTAGACGCCGAGGCTGCTATGCCTGAGCCAGACGGTCCCGCTCCGTATCCCGCGTCGGTGGACTGGCTATCATTGTGTTCGGGAGCGCAAGTGGCATGAAGATAGTCCAAGGTCTCTTGGGAAATCGAAAAATCGGGTGTTTCTAGCACGACCCCTCCAAGCCAATGGTAAATGTCAACCGACGCGTTCTGTGAAGACGCATGTGTCGAGAGATCAGGATAGTGAACCACCTGGTCCTGCGCGGGAGGATGAAAAGAGACGTCGTGCTGGTCGTTGTTCAGGTGTATATCCGGCCCGACGAGAGCGGCATTGGACTCCTCGTTGTGGCCCATGGCAAAATTGTGGAAGGATGCCAAGATGTCTCCTTGGGTGTCTTGGTGTTGTCCGTGGGTTGGAGGTGCATCAGGCTGTGTAGAGACCGGATACTGGAACGGCAATGAGAGAGGGACCTCGGGGTGACTACCAACCTCTGACTGCGTAACAGCCTCGGTACTAGTGGCATTGTCTGCAAGTGTGTCACAGAGAATGATCGCCTCAGAACGAGCATACTGAACGAATGGGGCGTCCTCCTGGGAAGGCACGGCCGGGTTAGACATCAAGGTTCTATACAAGGTGTGGAGGTATCTCAACAAGTCGTCCGAAGATGCAGGTAGCGAATTATAGGAGTAAAAGTGATTTCCCTCGTCTTGCGTGGGAGGATAAGAAGAGACGGCATGTCGATCATTGTTCGAGGGTGTCCCCAGCCCGACGAGAGGAGCATAGATCTCTTCGTAAGGTTGATCATCCTCGCCGTGGTCCTCTGCAAAGTCCTGGAAGGGTTCTGCCACGGAGAAGCCTTCCTGAGTATCTTGGACTTGTTGTTGACCGTGGACCGCAGGTGGCTCAGGCTGCGTAGAACTAGGGTACTCAAACGTGGGTGGGAAAAGGACCGCGTTGTGATCGATAGGCGGGGCAACGTCGGTGGGGGTGGCATTGTCAACGGGCGTGTAGTAGATGGGGGTCGCCTGGGAATAGATAGGATTCGTGGGTGGGACAGTGTTCGTCGTAGTTGGAATGGACCAAGCAGATGGGTGTATGGTATTGTGGGCTTGGTGATTCGGAACGTAGTTGATGTTGCTCGCACCATAGACACCCGAGGGTGACGCGATTGTGGTGGCCTGCCAGAGAGGTGCTGGGGTGGGGAACCAACCGGGCTGCGAGTATAAGTCGGGAAAAGCTTCTTGCATCTCCTCGAGAGATGGGTGGTAGTCCTGAGTGATGTCCAGATGCGCCGATGTCAGCGCATCAGTTAGATCTGCAGTGGCCATGGTCAGGTTGTGGTATGAGACGAGAGTGGATGGGTGTCCTGGAGAGCGAAAGAAATCACCGAGGCCAATTTATAACCAGCGGCCGGAATCTAAAAGTAAGGTGATTAAACACCCGTTTGTAAAAGCGTCACCAGGGATGATTTCCAGATGTCATTTGAAGTTCGCGTTTATCGCAACAAGTCTGGAGCTCAGGCGCGCCACGTGTATCGGCACCGCAACGGCCATCTCAAATTGGATGGGTGAAAAAGAACCCACCCCGAGACTCGTGTCTGTGGACCTATAATGGGTGGTGCGCCGGAACAAGGGGATGCCATCGCTTTGACCGATAGTGGGGGACCAATTTATTCGTATACTTGTTTATCCATTTTATCCGGTCTAAAGCGACGTAATTCTTCGGGAGACATGCGATGGGTTGAGGGTAGAATATTCTGCCCGTTTGCAAACACCTGCGAGGTGTGAACAGTCGTTGAGCAGTTGATCAACCCAGTTCACCCACCTCGCGTTGATAAAATACATGCCCCCTTGGCCGCCGAGCCGCCGATTGGTCTAATAGAGCCGCCAGCTCCAGGAGAAAGACGAGTCAAATTGTCATTAAAAAAAGCGTTGTGCATTTGATCCAACCCCCAGCAAACGGCAACCTCTTGGACCTTCCCCGAAGATCAACTCACCCTCGCAACCGGAAGGCGTAGGCATTGACAAAGGGCACGACTAATGCCCACAACCTGAATGCGCAGCTGCCAAAGCTCATAGATTGCTGTTCGGCATTACGTGGTGGGATGCAACTTTGACAGGGTAGCGAATCGCCTCCACGAAGGCGCTTGCGCCCAGTTTCAGGAACATGTGCGCGGCTCGCTTAAATTTCTTCGCGTTCCTGACCACCCACGGACTCTTCCGCACCAGAAATCGAATCTATTCCTCGGACCAAGATGAATGTCCTCAGAAGCAGACTGACCGCTGACACGCGCCACCTTCGGTTCTTTTTGTCAAGTTTCAACTCGAGCATCGATCAAGCTTCTAGTCACCGGCTGGAACACACAGGTCAGTGGATCACCGAACAGAGCATCGGGTGCTGGCCCCATTACCTCGAAAAGACGAATGTTCCTTAGCTGACTCGTTCGTCGGTAATCTTTCATCGATACAGAATTAACGATAAGGGTTTCATCTTCAAACCCTCAAACCCTCGTTCTGGATGTTATCGACATTTACCACCATGGCGGGGATGTCAGGTGGCGAAATCGGAGGTATTAAAGATACTGACCGGGCGGGGCAACACAGGACGCCAAGGTAAGCGACGCTCCAGGTACTGGAAAAGGGAAGGGAAAGCGTAAACACGATGAGCGGTATCGCAGAAGACTCGGAAGGGGGAAGAACAGCGAAGAGCAGAACATTGAAACGTCGAGGCAGGACACTTATAGCCTTGTTCTGGTGGTTGACCCACAAGCTCTGCGCGTGGATATCTGGCACGGTGGTTGGGCCTCTCGACTCGGTCCACCTTCAGCAGTCTCGAAAACGACACTGACAATGTCTCGGCAGCAATCTGGGTGTGTTAGTTTGGGCTAGCGACCATGTCAGGCGACGATTATCCAGGATATGATGTAGCACTGTATCAATTTTCAGTCAGTTGCGGACACGACAAAGTACGCGCCAGAGTCTTAGAAAAACCACCGTGTCTCGGCAAATGTCGAAAGATCGCCCGGCACTCTGCGGCGCTATCGTAATCACATGTCAACCAATCCTATAAATTGGTTTCACACGAGTCATCGACTTGAAAGGGTCCACTCGAAGCCAAAGTTCCACTGCAAGTTTGGTGACACTTCAAGGCTGTGGTTTCCCGGCGAGTGGAGTCGTAAAGTCGGCGAACGTCGTATTTGGAGCGCAAGAGAATGGCTTCCTATTTTCAGTCATCGTACGGTAGGGGTTCACGGCTTCCGGCTACTCCGGTTCTTGGTGCGCCATGCTCTCATGCTGGCGATGCGTGGCCTGGTTATTGAAGGTGATAAGATGGGAGATACTTTACTTCGGACAGTCGACGCATCACTCAAGTCGGTGCTGTGACGGCGCTCGACAAACTGCGTTGGGTGAACGGACCGGTATTAATCAGGCCTCAGGTCTCCAAGAGCACAAACTCCACAACCCCGATTGTACTTGGTTTACAGCCAAGAACGTACTGTAGTAATAACACACTGTGACCGAATGCGAGCGCTGTCAAGGAAGACCGGAGAACGCTAGGGAGGCAACGAATGTACGGGCCCGATCATACGCAAGTAGCCAGGACCAGGATATGTATCTCGGCTGGAGGTGAGAATCGGTGTATTGAATGCCCTGAAAACGCTCGCGAACAGCAGTTGCTGGTAGCAACGCATTGGGTATAGGATGGTGAACTGGATCGGAATTCGACGGGGCAGGGAATGCTCGATTCTTTGAGCGTCAGCCTCCCAATCACCCCCGCAGCCCACATGCATGCTGCGTGGCAGAGCCTAAGCCAAACGCTCTTCTTCGTTTGCATGCTCTTGTAGCCCCCTGGAGTTGGACGCCTATCATGAAGGCTTGAGCACGCCTTGAAGAGTGACCTAGAGGACGATTAAGAGACCAACACGATCTGGTGGTAGCATGACGGTTATAACGACACTGCCCGTTACATTCGGACACTCGCTTGAGATTTCAGAGTCGTCGCCAAGCTTGCATGCGAACCGCTGGGGTAGTGCTGTAAGAGTCAAAATTGACCAGAGTGAATAGCAAAAATCGCTTGTAGCGCTGAGGAGCACCGGTGCCTTCCTTTCTCGTGATTCGGACGTTCGGCCGGAGTCGCTCAATAAGCGTGATTTGGTGTAGGAGACGGCGGCGGTCGGAACACATACTGCCTGGATGACCACGTCTGGTCTACGTACCGGTTTGAATATTTTTGGGGCCGAAGACCAAGGTCTGCGCTGATCGTCGCGCCTACTTGTCTGGAGGGAAGACGGGTGCACGACACTTCGCGGTGAGTTGCTGTCCGGATCTTGGCGTCTCTAGGCGGCGCAATGCGCCCGACATCAATTGTCACGGTACCGATATGGTCTGGGATGGAGTGTGTGGATTTGCCTCATGGCAATGCCGTCCCATGGCGCACGGTGGTTACCAGAGCTGTCCAAATTCAACCCATAAGAAGATTATGGAGCGTGCACCAGATTTGGAGTGGCGAAGATGACGTGGCGAACGGTATCATATTGTGTGGAGTACTATTGTGGTCCTGAGAACTTTTGAGTGTTTTTTGCTCATCGTGGGCCGCGGAACTTGCGAACTCTCTGCGGACAAAGGGAGGACTTATGGACGCACTATGTCCGCGTCGTTGCGTTCGGTGACCAAGCAGGAGTGGACGAGTCTGTGGTGGCTGATCGTCATAGGTTAGAGGGCAGCTGCCAGTGGTAGATGTGATCTGCACGTGATTGGTAGATGAATGCGACACCGACCGGTGCTTTAAAAGTGCGGTCGTCTCTCCACCACACCCTTCCTTTGCATGGGCTGATCTCCCGCTCACTATCCTTCCCTTTCTCTCAATTGTACAACCCTGGCATCCCAAGGCCTTCCCAGACGCGCATGTCACCCAGTCTACAGACCTCCTCTACCAGCATTCGATAACTCTCCCTGAACAATCTCGATTCATCACCTTCTTGTTACATTATGAGTGCCGCATTCCGCATCTCGTCCGCGCTTTGGGAAAGGATCCACTACTTTGCGTCCTTTCCACAGACTGGAGGTCAGTTCCTTCATCCCCCCCTCTCCGCTATCCTGCCACCTCGATAACCCCCGTTTTCACCCTGGGGTTCTCCGTGGGCATCGGCCTGGTGCATGAGCACCGCAGGACTCTTCATCCGAGCTCCGAGGTGGCGCGCGATCCTATCTAAACGCCGACTCTCGTGATACTGACCGACAATCCATACTGTAGTGTCTCTCCAACAAATGGTTCTTTTCGGGCAGCATCCAAGTCAAGGTACCCTGCTGAAAGCCAGCCATTTTTTGGCCGGTAAGTCCGCCAAACTCGATTTGACTCACTCACTTAAGAGTCATTTCCCTCGCTGTCCCTGTCACGTGACCTGCGTACAGAGGAACTTCCAGTCCGCCTTGCTCACCGCGTTAAAGAGCTTGATGAGCTTCCATACAACTTGAGTGAAATGCCTTCCATACGCAAAGTCAAGAACTGGTATGCGCAGAGTTTCGAGGTCGGTCGTTTCTGGTCAACTGACCCGTGTGTGATACTCTAACATGAAGATTACGCCTATCTCTATTCCAGGAACTAATCAAATTCCCACCCCTTTCCTTGTCTCCCGCTGCCCGCCAGTCGCTCTTCGCCCGCTCAGCCAAGCAAGATATGAATATATATCTCCCGGACAGCGTTCCCAACCCATCCCTCATCACCTCTCCGTATGGCAAGGAGGGTGTCGTCCGCGGGATCAATGTCGGAAATGGTGCCTACAAGGGTAACGGAAATGGCGGTGGGACTGCTAGTGGCATGTGTGGCCTTCGAAATGGCAACATTAAGCTGCGTGTTCCGGTCGAACGAAGGTAACCGTTCTTCCATCCATCGATCTTCGCTTCCAATTCACACGTCCCATACAGATACTACGCTCAGGCTCCTTCCCATGCCTACCCTCCAGAGGTCCACGATTACAACGCCCGATTCACAAAAACCCTGGAAGCTATCAAGCGCAGACATGATCCCACGGTAGCAACTGTCGCACAGGGTGTTTTGGAATGGCAGAGGGCAAAAGGAATTAAATCTGGTATGGGAGTGGGCTTGCCCGCCTACGGGCAAAGCGGAAGTGAAGTGCAAGCGTGGTTGGATAGGTTCTATATGTCGCGTATCGGACTGCGATTCTTGATTGGACAACGTGGGTGGTCTATTCTGTGGTTTTGATCACCTTGCTGACTCGCGCGTTTAGATGTGGCTCTAAACACACAACAACCACACAAGGATTATGTGGGAATCATCTGCACCAAAGCTGTGAGACTCTGGTTCCTGTCCAGCCGTTTTTCTCATCTTATGGTGACCTCTTCGTGTGTGGCTTTCATTTAACAGAACGTGCACGATATCCTGCAGGAAGCGATCGAGAATGCGCGGTTTGTATGCGAAGAACACTATGCAATGTTCCGAGGACCGCCTGTGCAACTCATTTGTCCCCCCGATCTCACGTTTGCATATGTGCCAGGACATTTATCTCACATTGTTTTCGAGCTGCTCAAGAACTCGCTGAGAGCTGTCGTCGAGCGATTCGGGGCGGAGCATGAAGACCGGATTATCGAGGGCTCTTCCTCTACCGCAAACAGCAGTGGATACCCCCCCATCAAAGTGATCGTGGTCGAGGGGAGTGAAGATATTACGATCAAAATTTCTGACGAGGGAGGTGGCATTCCGAGAAGCGCTATCCCACTCATTTGGACGTACATGTACACGACCATGGGGGGCCAAAGTATCGATCAAGACTTCCAGGTAAGGCAAAGCATTGGGTTTGCTTGGGAAGGATTGGGGTGACTTCGATCTGACAGGATGGTGACTTCCAAGCGCCGATGGCAGGTTTCGGATACGGCCTACCACTCTCTCGGCTGGTGCGTAGGGTTCTATTTCGAGTCATGTCAGGACCTCACAAGTTACCTTGGATAGTATGCGAGATACTTTGGTGGTGATCTACGCCTCATTTCTATGGATGGCTTTGGCACAGATGTGTATATTCATCTGAACAAGCTCTCGAGCAGTCGAGAGCCGTTACCTTGATAGGTGGCGTACTAATCTCCCTTCCCGGGTCTCATCTTAAACGAACCGGGAACGAGCAGAGCTCGGTGTCGTGTATGTATGTGTATGCTATGTGTGATATTTTACGAACGTTTGTCGTAGTATTACTTGACCCCCCGGTCGACCCCTCTTATTTTGAATTGTTTGGCGTTGACTGTCAACTGCAGCGTGGCGCGGTTTTGGTGTGCCGTTTGGAAGCTGATTGGCCTTGTGACATGGACTCGCCAAAACGTGCTGGATCACCTTCTTCCTCCTCTGAAACTAAGCGCATAAAGCTCACAGTCCCGTTAGGACAACAATCGCAAGGCGCTTCTCCTGTCGACCCAGAAAATGCACCCGGAAAACGCTCAGAACTCGACCCCATCCAGGGCGGCGAAATTGGCAACATACCGAACGACCAAGACGGCAGTGGAGGAGGAACGAGTGGAGAAGGCGCCACAGGAGAGGTGCGGGTTCTCAAAGAGGGCGAGGGGGAAGAGGACGCGGGCGACGTATCAATGGGTGAAGTCGCGGATGAAGACGTCGAGTCGGGCGACGAAGGCGACGACGAAGACCCTGCCCAACTCGAAGCGACGCGGTTGAAACTCGAAGAACAAGCCCGCAAATACCTCGCCGCGCAGACCCACGACGTCATCATCCCTTCTTATTCGGCTTGGTTCGACATGTCTTCCATCCATCCCGTGGAGCGTCGTGCGCTCCCCGAGTTTTTCAATTCGAGAAACAGGTCCAAGACACCCTCGATTTATAAGGAGTATCGCGACTTTATGATTAACACGTACCGTCTCCGGCCGACAGAGTATTTGACCGTCACAGCATGTCGACGAAACTTGGCTGGCGACGTCTGTGCCGTCATGCGCGTTCACGCCTTCCTTGAGCAATGGGGACTCATCAATTACCAGGTGCGTTTTTTCTGTTGTCCTCTTCTTGTTTGTGTTGACCGACCGACCTTGTAAGATCGACCCAGAGCAAAGACCGGCAGCGCTTGTACCTCCATTCACGGGTCATTTTCGCGTCATCCTCGACACTCCTCGCGGCCTTCAGTCTCTCCACCCTGGAACACGCCCTTCGAACACTCACCCCGCCGCCAATGGCGTCCCAAAAACTCAAATGACATCCGCATCGCTCGTCTCTACCGCAGCAGCTTCCGCTTCCCTCGAACTCCGTAATTCCATCTACCAAACCACCTCAAAAGCCTCCCGAGAACTGAAAGCGACGGAAGCAACAACGCTCACCAACGGCATCTCCTCGAACACCAAGGGAAACATGTCGTACCAATGTGACACCTGCGGGACGGATTGTACGGCGCTACGATATCACAGTCTGAAAGTCAAAGACTTTGAGCTCTGTGCGTCGTGTTATCTCGATGGACGCTTCCCTTCGACCATGTTCAGCGGGGACTTTGTAAAGTTGACTGTGACACCGCCCGGCGTCGGCCATGGTGCAGACGACGAATGGACGGATCAGGAAGTGCTGCTACTTTTGGAGGGGATAGAAATGTACGACGACGATTGGACCGCCATCGAGGATCACGTCGGGACGCGCACGGCACAGCAATGTATACGCAAGTTTCTCTCGTTACCTATTGAAGATCCGTACATTGCAGCGGAGGGGGATCAAGGGCCACTTCGGTACGGGCGGATCCCGTTCGAGCAGGCAGATAACCCGGTGATGAGTGTGGTGGCGTTCCTCGCTGGCGTAGTGAACCCTGCCGTTGCCGCGGAAGCAGCCAAGACGGCGATGCAGGTTCTCGCCGAGGGTGGGCCGAACGAAGATGAAAACGAAAAACAAGGGGACACCAAGATGGGCACGGACGGAGAAAAAGCCGAGGGGGAGAACGCGATGCGACAAGACATGTCAGAAGTGCCGCCTGCGCCACCAAACGGCGAATCGTCAACAAAGGCGACCGACATGGTCGTCGACCAGCCCGCAGGATCGGCCAAGCCTGCACCGAAAATCCCTCATTCTCACGTGGCGCGTGCCGCTGGAATCGCCCTCAAATCGTCTGCGCGTGCAGCGTCAGCGCTCGCGGATGCAGAGGACACGACGATTCGGGGCGCGCTCGCGTCGTTGATCAAGTTGACGCTGACAAAACTCGAACTAAAGACGACCGCGTTCGAGGAACTAGAAGAGCTCCTCGAGGAAGAACGGAAAGGTCTGGAGAGCACACGCATGGCGCTCGTAAACGAGCGGGTAAACCTCAAACGGATGTTGGATGGGGTCCGAGCCGAGCTGGGCAAGAACGCCAATCTCGGTACGACTGGTCAGGGTACGCCGGTGAGCGAAGTGCCATCGGGGACACCAATCGAGGGTGACGTGGGACCGGTGAGTGATGGTAGTTTTGCGCAGCTGGGTTGAACGACGACGAAGGCGGGGTTGGGAAACGCATGCTATGATTATTATCTGCTATTGCGAAGTGTTGTCTGCTTAATTGTGGTGTTGTCTATTACACGCTGTGTGTACGCTCGCCGCTCTGATTCGTCTACAATAACTAGACTTTTTTTTGACGGCCTGTTGATGAGTGTATCAAAGTATATGTAATTTGCTTCGAGGTGTCCAAGTGCTATCCTTCCATGACATGTATTGAAACCAAGACTATACATTTGGTATCGTTCCCGTACGAGTCATAATTCCATGGCATGTTCATCGAGGAACTGCCCTGCGAAAACACCCGCCTCTGCATCGGTTAATTTGACCCACTCCTTCTGACCCTTCACTTCCTTGAAACGCATGGCTTCCTTCAGGGCCTTCAAGATACTTTCCTGGTTGACACTCTTCTTCTGACCACGTAAAAGAAGCTCCATCGCCTGTTTCCCCATACCAACGAACCACTGATCGACGTCCTCGGGACAATACACCCTGGGCGTCGTCTCGAGGTTTCCCAAGAACGCCAAGAGTAGACCGTGGACTCTCTGCTTCGACTCTTCGTATTTCCTCTCGTGCTCTGGGTCTTCGCCCTG